>JAUCBL010000609.1:0-2500 GCA_033807585.1 Hydrophis major | reverse complement strand
TTCTGACTCCCCTTCGCAGGTGAAATTTATCGATTGCTCACATGTATTAAGGTGGTTCAGAAAGGCATCTCTGTCTAGATTACGTAAAATTACGAAAGTATCGTCCACGTAACGTAGCCAGATTTTTGGGGGATGGCTAAAACTCTGCAGTGCCTCTTTTTCAAAGTGCTCCATAAATGCGTTAGCTAAGATTGCTGAGATTGGTGAACCCATTGGTAAACCGTCTATTTGTCTGTACAGTTCCTCACTAAAGGTGAAGAACGTTGCATTAACGCATAAACGTACCAACGAGACAATATCCCCCACCCCCAGCGTCGTTCTTTGGTGCAACGTGGGGTCCTCTTCTAATCGAGCCGCGACGACCTCTAAGGTTTTATTAATAGGGACATTTGTGAATAATGCGGTCACGTCGTAACTGACCATACCTTCCTCTTCAGTCATCTCCACCCCCCTCAGCACATCCACAAAATGCTTTGAGTTTTTTACATTGTGTTCCGTTTTTCCTACAAGTGGGGCCAGCAGCGTTGATAAGAACTTCGCCAATCCGTATGTTGGCGACCCTATGAAGTCGACGATGGGTCTAAGTGGGGCGTTCTGCTTATGTATTTTTGGTAGTCCGTAAATTCTTGGGCATCTGTTATTCTTAGGTTTTATACGAAACCAAACGTTCTCCCCCAGTTTTGACTTCAACCGGAAGAGCGCTTGACAAGCTTCCTTTTTTAAGCCATTCATCACCGTAGAAGCCGATTTTTTCTCGATCTTTTCATACGGACCTTCAAAAAGATGCTGTTTCATCTTGTTGGTGTAGTCGTCTTTATCCATTACCACTGTACAATTTCCTTTGTCCGCTCTCATAATGACAATGGAATCGTCAGTGCGCAAGTCTTTCAACGCCTTCCACTCCTCTTTTGTCAAGTTCGACCCATTTTTTGTTCTTCTATACAATACCCCTGCCACCTGGGTTCGTACTATATCGGTTTCTTCTGAAGGTAATTCTCCTAGCGCTGCTTCAACCTGTGGAATGACTTCCAGTGGCGATATGTGCTCTTTCATGACATTAAAGTTGTGTCCCTTTGCCAACAATCGTATCTGTGCCGCAGAAAGCTCCTTAGCTGAGAGATTCTTTACTCCCAAGTTGTTTGTGGTCGGTGGCGGTGGATGCTGGGCCAGGTTCAACCGGTCAAATTTGGCCACTTGTCTTGTCCTACACAATCTGTCAGTTCGGGTGCGCCAAGTCTCTGCAGTGGTCAATAGAACCTCCATATCTTCCTCTGCCAATATGCTGCGCAAAACCTCAATCATGTGAACCTTTCTTTGTCTAATACCTTTCAATTTCTCACAAATCTCGTGAAATCGTACTTTTAACAATTTACGTTGGGCATTTTTGACGATATCCTGAAAGGCCTGCCCTCCCGGTGGTGTTTTCAGGTGTAAAGACATTGGGATAATGTGTGCGAGTAAGCAGCGGCGGTTAAAAATCCTATGATTGGCATAACGCGCCTCCAACTTTGCCTGGTTGATTAGACCTCCGGCGAGTCTCCGGACAGTCAATCCGTAACGTTCACATAACCGAGAGAAGAAGTTTGTGACTGTGGAATTTGAATCCATAAATTGGAATATTCCCAAAATTAAAATACACACAGTAATAAAATCCAGATAAAACCGGGATATATTTCGGGGGCGACTATTTAACCCCCTTGTTCACCCGCGAAGTACAAAAAGGCAATGTTAAAAATGTTAAAAGCGTTAAGCCATTATAAAACCAGAGTAATCCAATTGGCTCATTAGGATAAGCCGCTGGCTGATCGTCACGTAACCAACTCTCCTTCCTCATTACCACGCAGTTTAGTCCGTTGACCCTGCCCCCTGGTTAATCTTAATTGAGCTATTAGGGGCTTCCAAATTGCGCTTAAATGAGCAGCATCGGCTCGATTACATACATTATCCGTTGCGGCAATTAATAATTGCTCGCTTACTCGTCGTTCCCGAAAGTTATTTTGATGTCTTAGTAACACCATCGGTTGATTAAAATTTACAATATGCCCTGTTGATAGGGCATGCGCGGCAATCGCCGAAGAGGATTGCAGCTGTTCTCGTTCTGCCGCTGACTTGACTATTTTTTGACTTAATCTTCGATGTTCATCACATCTAACCGCTAACGCCCTTGATGTCTCTCCAATATACGACACTTGACATTCTGAACAACAGATTTGGTAAACCACATCTTCCATCATAGTAACAGGTTGTTTGTCTTTAAGACGTGTTAACTGCGATCCTAGTTTATTTGGTGCTGAAAACACCACCCGGATCCCAACCCGGTTCATAATGCGTCGTATAGCTTCACTTGTATTATGTTCATAGGGGATGACAATGGTTTTAGGGCGGTCCTGTTGATTTTGGCTAGCACTCTCCGTTTGGATGTTAAGTCGGGGTGCTGTCTCCCTCAGGCGCACTTTTTTTGCTTGTTTAATCAGGAGATGTTTGGGGTAGCCATTTTTTT
>JAUCBL010000608.1:37500-46800 GCA_033807585.1 Hydrophis major | reverse complement strand
TATCCCATACTTTATAATACTCTGTCTCAACCTTATCTTTCATTTCCAAAGTTAATTTATCCCTCTCAGCGCAGGTCCATATCTTTATTTTTTTAAAGATTTTATTAATTTTCTACAAACAAACAAGACAAACAAAACATTAAAAATTCAACTCTCTTATGTACATCCAGTGTGTCAGTTGGTTCATCAGTTTTGTGCATTCATTTTGTAGTCTCAATTACAATTATGTTACATAACAACTCATATTGTCAATCCAAACTTATATATCCTAATATCACTAAAAAAAAGAAATTTTTGACTATACTTTTAATAATTCATGCTTTATGAGATAACAATACTTTAACCAGTTTATTCTGTAAGAAATCATATAATCATACCAAATCAATCCTAAAAAACCCGTTATAAATATAGTGTCAAGTAACAAAGGCAAGCAAAACAAAATAAAGATATTCCTTACTGTCTAGCATTCTAAATATTCTATTATCGTATTTTATCATCTAGCCATTGATTAAAATGATCCCAAATTTCATAAAATTGTTTCTCCTCATGCTCTCTAATTTCAAATGTCAATCCACTCATCTCAGCACATTCCAATATTTTCTTAATAATTTCTAATCATCCATTCTGCCAACCCTACTTTTGATTCTAGATCCTTTTTTTTTTCACACTGTTGATAGAATTTATCCCATACTTTATAATACTCTGTCTCAACCTTATCTTTCATTTCCAAAGTTAATTTATCCATCTCAGCGCAGGTCCATATCTTTTTTTTTTTTAAGATTTTATTAATTTTCTACAAACAAAAAAGACAAACAAAACATTAAAACATCAACTCTCTTATGTACATCCAGTGTGTCAGTTGATTCATCAGTTTTGTGCATTCATTTTGTAGTCTCGATTACAATTATGTTACATAACAACTCATATTGTCAATCCAAACTTATATATCCTAATATCACTAAAAAAAAGAAATTTTTGACTATAGTTTTAATAATTCATGCTTTATGAGATAACAACTCTTTAACCAGTTTATTCTGTAACAAATCATATAATCCCATCCTGCAAAACATGAAAATGAAGTTAATTTTGAAATCGGAGCTCTTCTTCAAAAGTTATGCATTGTTGCTAAACTGAGTTTTACCTGCTATTTGAGATATGCCTTGTGATAACTTCTCAGGAAAAGCAAGCAACCCAATATCATGTTTACGTTCAATGTTTCCCATCCTGCAGAACATAAAATTGAAGTTAATTTTGAAATCCGAGCTCTTCTTCAAAAGTTATGCATTGTTGCTAAACTGAGTTGTACCTTCTATTTTGAGATATGCCTTGTGATAACTTCTCAGGAAAAGCAAGAAACCGAATATCATGTATACATTTAATGATTCGCATGCCGTAGAACACGAAAATCAACTTAATTTTGAAATCCGAGCTCTTCGTCAAAAGTTATGCATTGTTGCTAAACTGAGTTGTATTCTATTTTGAGATATGCCTTTTGATAACTTCTCAGGAAAAGCAAGCAACCGAATATCATGTTTACGTTCAATGTTTCCCATCCTGCAGAACATGAAAATGAAGTTAATTTTGAAATCCGAGCTCTTCTTCAAAAGTTATGCATTGTTGCTAAACTGAGTTGTACCTTCTATTTTGAGATATGCCTTGTGATAACTTCTCAGGAAAAGCAAGCAACCGAATATCATGTTTCCGTTCAATGTTTCCCATTCTGCAGAATATGAAAATGAATAACTATTATAAAATAAAGAAATAATCTCTTCAGAGATTGCTGTATACTTGCAATTCTTACCGGCTTAATTTAAATTAATATTCATATACAGGTTTTTTCTTTTTTTTTTCTTTTCAAAAGTTTTATTGAGTAAATTGTTAAAAACATTGGATGTGGTTGATTGTCCTGACAATCCTGTTTGTCATACATATTATGGCAGAGTACATGTTTTATATACATTTATACATATTATACATTTATACAATATTTTCTATTTCTAATCATCCATTCTGCCAACCCTCCTTTTGATTCTAGATCCTTTCTTTTTTCACACTATTGATAGAATTTATCCCATACTTTATAATACTCTGTCTCAACCTTATCTTTCATTTCCAAAGTTAATTTATCCCTCTCAGCGCAGGTCCATATCTTTATTTTTTTAAAGATTTTATTAATTTTCTACAAACAAACAAGACAAACAAAACATTAAAAATTCAACTCTCTTATGTACATCCAGTGTGTCAGTTGGTTCATCAGTTTTGTGCATTCATTTTGTAGTCTCAATTACAATTATGTTACATAACAACTCATATTGTCAATCCAAACTTATATATCCTAATATCACTAAAAAAAAGAAATTTTTGACTATACTTTTAATAATTCATGCTTTATGAGATAATACTTTAACCAGTTTATTCTGTAACAAATCATATAATCATACCAAATCAATCCTAAAAAACCCTTTATAAATATAGTGTCAAGTAACAAAGGCAAGCAAAACAAAATAAAGATATTCCTTACTGTCTAGCATTCTAAATATTCTATTATCGTATTTTATCATCTAGCCATTGATAAAAATGATCCCAAATTTCATAAAATTGTTTCTCCTCACGCTCTCTAATTTCAAATGTCAATCTACTCATCTCAGCACATTCCAATATTTTCTTAATAATTTCTAATCATCCATTCTGCCAACCCTACTTTTGATTCTAGATCCTTTCTTTTTTCACACTGTTGATAGAATTTATCCCATACTTTATAATACTCTGTCTCAACCTTATCTTTCATTTCCAAAGTTAATTTATCCCTCTCAGCGCAGGTCCATATCTTTATTTTTTTAAAGATTTTATTAATTTTCTACAAACAAACAAGACAAACAAAACATTAAAAATTCAACTCTCTTATGTACATCCAGTGTGTCAGTTGGTTCATCAGTTTTGTGCATTCATTTTGTAGTCTCAATTACAATTATGTTACATAACAACTCATATTGTCAATCCAAACTTATATATCCTAATATCACTAAAAAAAAGAAATTTTTGACTATACTTTTAATAATTCATGCTTTATGAGATAACAATACTTTAACCAGTTTATTCTGTAAGAAATCATATAATCATACCAAATCAATCCTAAAAAACCCGTTATAAATATAGTGTCAAGTAACAAAGGCAAGCAAAACAAAATAAAGTTATTCCTTACTGTCTAGCATTCTAAATATTCTATTATCGTATTTTATCATCTAGCCATTGATTAAAATGATCCCAAATTTCATAAAATTGTTTCTCCTCATGCTCTCTAATTTCAAATGTCAATCCACTCATCTCAGCACATTCCAATATTTTCTTAATAATTTCTAATCATCCATTCTGCCAACCCTACTTTTGATTCTAGATCCTTTTTTTTTTCACACTGTTGATAGAATTTATCCCATACTTTATAATACTCTGTCTCAACCTTATCTTTCATTTCCAAAGTTAATTTATCCATCTCAGCGCAGGTCCATATCTTTTTTTTTTTTAAGATTTTATTAATTTTCTACAAACAAAAAAGACAAACAAAACATTAAAACATCAACTCTCTTATGTACATCCAGTGTGTCAGTTGATTCATCAGTTTTGTGCATTCATTTTGTAGTCTCGATTACAATTATGTTACATAACAACTCATATTGTCAATCCAAACTTATATATCCTAATATCACTAAAAAAAAGAAATTTTTGACTATAGTTTTAATAATTCATGCTTTATGAGATAACAACTCTTTAACCAGTTTATTCTGTAACAAATCATATAATCCCATCCTGCAAAACATGAAAATGAAGTTAATTTTGAAATCGGAGCTCTTCTTCAAAAGTTATGCATTGTTGCTAAACTGAGTTTTACCTGCTATTTGAGATATGCCTTGTGATAACTTCTCAGGAAAAGCAAGCAACCCAATATCATGTTTACGTTCAATGTTTCCCATCCTGCAGAACATAAAATTGAAGTTAATTTTGAAATCCGAGCTCTTCTTCAAAAGTTATGCATTGTTGCTAAACTGAGTTGTACCTTCTATTTTGAGATATGCCTTGTGATAACTTCTCAGAAAAAGCAAGCAACCGAATATCATGTTTCCGTTCAATGTTTCCCATTCTGCAGAATATGAAAATGAATAACTATTATAAAATAAAGAAATAATCTCTTCAGAGATTGCTGTATACTTGCAATTCTTACCGGCTTAATTTAAATTAATATTCATATACAGGTTTTTTCTTTTTTCTTTTCTTTTCAAAAGTTTTATTGAGTAAATTGTTAAAAACACTGGATGTGGTTGATTGTCCTGACAATCCTGTTTGTCATACATATTATGGCAGAGTACATGTTTTATATACATTTATACATATTATACATTTATACAATATTTTCTATTTCTAATCATCCATTCTGCCAACCCTCCTTTTGATTCTAGATCCTTTCTTTTTTCACACTGTTGATAGAATTTATCCCATACTTTATAATACTCTGTCTCAACCTTATCTTTCATTTCCAAAGTTATTTTATCCACCTCAGCGCAGGTCCATATTTTTTTTTTTTAAAGATTTTATTAATTTTCTACAAAGAAACAAGACAAACAAAACATTAAAACATCAACTCTCTTATGTACATCCAGTTTGTCAGTTGGTTCATCAGTTTTGTGCATTCATTTTGTAGTCTCAATTACAATTATGTTACATAACAACTCATATTGTCAATCCAAACTTATATATCCTAATATCACTAAAAAAAAGAAATTTTTGACTATACTTTTAATAATTCATGCTTTATGAGATAACAATACTTTAACCAGTTTATTCTGTAACAAATCATATAATCCCATCCTGCAAAACATGAAAATGAAGTTAATTTTGAAATCGGAGCTCTTCTTCAAAAGTTATGCATTGTTGCTAAACTGAGTTTTACCTGCTATTTGAGATATGCCTTGTGATAACTTCTTAGGAAAAGCAAGAAACCGAATATCATGTTTCCGTTCAATGTTTCCCATCCTGCAGAATATGAAAATGAATAACTATTATAAAATAAAGAAATAATCTCTTCAGAGATTGCTGTATACTTGCAATTCTTACCGGCTTAATTTAAATTAATATTCATATACAGCTTTTTTCTTTTTTTTTCTTTTCAAAAGTTCTATTGAGTAAATTGTTAAAAACAATGGATGTGGTTGATTGTCCTGACAATCCTGTTTGTCATACATATTATGGCAGAGTACATGTTTTACATACATTTATACATATTATACGTTTATACAGTATTTTCTATTTCTAATCATCCATTCTGCCAACCCTACTTTTGATTCTAGATCCTTTCTTTTTTCACACTGTTGATAGAATTTATCCCATACTTTATAATACTCTGTCTCAACCTTATCTTTCATTTCCAAAGTTAATTTATCCATCTCAGCGCAGGTCCATATCTTTTTTTTTTAAAAGATTTTATTAATTTTCTACAAACAAACAAGACAAACAAAACATTAAAACATCAACTCTCTTATGTACATCCAGTGTGTCAGTTGGTTCATCAGTTTTGTGCATTCATTTTGTAGTCTCGATTACAATTATGTTACATAACAACTCATATTGTCAATCCAAACTTATATATCCTAATATCACTAAAAAAAAGAAATTTTTGACTATACTTTTAATAATTCATGCTTTATGAGATAACAATACTTTAACCAGTTTATTCTGTAACAAATCATATAATCCCATCCTGCAAAACATGAAAATGAAGTTAATTTTGAAATCGGAGCTCTTCTTCAAAAGTTATGCATTGTTGCTAAACTGAGTTTTACCTGCTATTTGAGATATGCCTTGTGATAACTTCTTAGGAAAAGCAAGCAACCGAATATCATGTTTACGTTCAATGTTTCCCATCCTGCAGAATATGAAAATGAATAACTATTATAAAATAAAGAAATAATCTCTTCAGAGATTGCTGTATACTTGCAATTCTTACCTGCTTAATTTAAATTAATATTCATATACAAGTTTTTTCTTTTTTTTTTTCTTTTCAAAAGTTTTATTGAGTAGATTGTTAAAAACACTGGATGTGGTTGATTGTCCTGACAATCCTGTTTGTCATACACATTATGGCAGAGTACATGTTTTATATACATTTATACATATTATACATTTATACAATATTTTCTATTTCTAATGATCCATTCTGCCAACCCTCCTTTTGATTCTAGATCCTTTCTTTTTTCACACTGTTGATAGAATTTATCTCATACTTTATAATACTCTGTCTCAACCTTATCTTTCATTTCCAAAGTTAATTTATCCATCTCAGCGCAGGTCCATATCTTTTTTTTTTTAAGATTTTATTAATTTTCTACAAACAAACAAGACAAACAAAACATTAAAACATCAACTCTCTTATGTACATCCAGTTTGTCAGTTGGTTCATCAGTTTTGTGCATTCATTTTGTAGTCTCAATTACAATTATGTTACATAACAACTCATATTGTCAATCCAAACTTATATATCCTAATATCACTAAAAAAAAGAAATTTTTGACTATACTTTTAATTATTCATGCTTTATGAGATAAGAATACTTTAACCAGTTTATTCTGTAACAAATCATATAATCATACCAAATCAATCCTAAAAAACCCGTTATAAATATAGTGTCAAGTAACAAAGGCAAGCAAAACAAAATAAAGATATTCCTTACTGTCTAGCATTCTAAATATTCTATTATCGTATTTTATCATCTAGCCATTGATAAAAATGATCCCAAATTTCATAAAATTGTTTCTCCTCATGCTCTCTAATTTCAAATGTCAATCTACTCATCTCAGCACATTCCAATATTTTCTTAATAATTTCTAATCATCCATTCTGCCAACCCTACTTTTGATTCTAGATCCTTTTTTTTTTCACACTGTTGATAGAATTTATCCCATACTTTATAATACTCTGTCTAAACCTTATCTTTCATTTCCAAAGTTAATTTATCCATCTCAGCGCAGGTCCATATCTTTTTTTTAAAAAAGATTTTATTAATTTTCTACAAACAAAAAAGACAAACAAAACATTAAAACATCAACTCTCTTATGTACATCCAGTGTGTCAGTTGATTCATCAGTTTTGTGCATTCATTTTGTAGTCTCAATTACAATTATGTTACATAACAACTCATATTGTCAATCCAAACTTATATATCCTAATATCACTAAAAAAAAGAAATTTTTGACTATAGTTTTAATAATTCATGCTTTATGAAATAACAACACTTTAAACAGTTTATTCTGTAACAAATCATATAATCCCATCCTGCAAAACATGAAAATGAAGTTAATTTTGAAATCCGAGCTCTCCTTCAAAAGTAATGCATTGTTGTTAAACTGAGCTTTATCTTCAATTTTGAGATATAACTTGCGATAACTTCTTAGGAAAAGCAAGCAACCGAATATCATGTATACATTTAATGATTCGCATGCCGTAGAACACGAAAATCAACTTAATTTTGAAATCCGAGCTCTCCTTCAAAAGTTATGCATTGTTGTTAAACTGAGCTTTATCTTCAATTTTGAGATATAACTTGCGATAACTTCTTAGGAAAAGCAAGCAACCGAAGAATATCATGTATACATTTAATGATTCGCATGCCGTAGAACACGAAAATCAACTTAATTTTGAAATCCGAGCTCTCCTTCAAAAGTTATGCATTGTTGTTAAACTGAGCTTTATCTTCAATTTTGAGATATAACTTGCGTTAACTTCTTAGGAAAAGCAAGCAACCGAATATCATGTATACATTTAATGATTCGCATGCCGTAGAACACGAAAATCAACTTAATTTTGAAATCCGAGCTCTCCTTCAAAAGTTATGCATTGTTGTTAAACTGAGCTTTATCTTCAATTTTGAGATATAACTTGCGATAACTTCTTAGGAAAAGCAAGCAACCGAATATCATGTATACATTTAATGATTCGCATGCCGTAGAACACGAAAATCAACTTAATTTTGAAATCCGAGCTCTCCTTCAAAAGTTATGCATTGTTGTTAAACTGAGCTTTATCTTCAATTTTGAGATATAACTTGCGATAACTTCTTAGGAAAAGCAAGCAACCGAATATCATGTATACATTTAATGATTCGCATGCCGTAGAACACGAAAATCAACTTAATTTTGAAATCCGAGCTCTCCTTCAAAAGTTATGCATTGTTGTTAAACTGAGCTTTATCTTCAATTTTGAGATATAACTTGCGATAACTTCTTAGGAAAAGCAAGCAACCGAATATCATGTATACATTTAATGATTCGCATGCCGTAGAACACGAAAATCAACTTAATTTTGAAATCCGAGCTCTCCTTCAAAAGTTATGCATTGTTGTTAAACTGAGCTTTATCTTCAATTTTGAGATATAACTTGCGATAACTTCTTAGGAAAAGCAAGCAACCGAATATCATGTATACATTTAATGATTCGCATGCCGTAGAACACGAAAATCAACTTAATTTTGAAATCCGAGCTCTCCTTCAAAAGTTATGCATTGTTGTTAAACTGAGCTTTATCTTCAATTTTGAGATATAACTTGCGATAACTTCTTAGGAAAAGCAAGCAACCGAATATCATGTATACATTTAATGATTCGCATGCCGTAGAACACGAAAATCAACTTAACTTTGAAATCCGAGCTCTCCTTCAAAAGTTATGCATTGTTGTTAAACTGAGCTTTATCTTCAATTTTGAGATATAACTTGCGATAACTTCTTAGGAAAAGCAAGCAACCGAATATCATGTATACATTTAATGATTCGCATGCCGTAGAACACGAAAATCAACTTAATTTTGAAATCCGAGCTCTCCTTCAAAAGTTATGCATTGTTGTTAAACTGAGCTTTATCTTCAATTTTGAGATATAACTTGCGATAACTTCTTAGGAAAAGCAAGCAACCGAATATCATGTATACATTTAATGATTCGCATGCCGTAGAACACGAAAATCAACTTAATTTTGAAATCCGAGCTCTCCTTCAAAAGTTATGCATTGTTGTTAAACTGAGCTTTATCTTCAATTTTGAGATATAACTTGCGATAACTTCTTAGGAAAAGCAAGCAACCGAATATCATGTATACATTTAATGATTCGCATGCCGTAGAACACGAAAATCAACTTAATTTTGAAATCCGAGCTCTCCTTCAAAAGTTATGCATTGTTGTTAAACTGAGCTTTATCTTCAATTTTGAGATATAACTTGCGATAACTTCTTAGGAAAAGCAAGCAACCGAATATCATGTATACAT
>JAUCBL010000608.1:0-2500 GCA_033807585.1 Hydrophis major | reverse complement strand
AACTTGCGATAACTTCTTAGGAAAAGCAAGCAACCGAATATCATGTATACATTTACTGGTTCGCATGCCGTAGAACACGAAAATCAACTTAATTTTGAAATCCGAGCTCTCCTTCAAAAGTTATGCATTGTTGTTAAACTGAGCTTTATCTTCAATTTTGAGATATAACTTGCGATAACTTCTTAGGAAAAGCAAGCAACCGAATATCATGTATACATTTAATGGTTCGCATGCCGTAGAACACGAAAATCAACTTAATTTTAAAATCCGAGCTCTCCTTCAAAAGTTATGCATTGTTGTTAAACTGAGCTTTATCTTCAATTTTGAGATATAACTTGCGATAACTTCTTAGGAAAAGCAAGCAACCGAATATCATGTATACATTTAATGGTTCGCATGCCGTAGAACACGAAAATCAACTTAATTTTGAAATCCGAGCTCTCCTTCAAAAGTTATGCATTGTTGTTAAACTGAGCTTTATCTTCAATTTTGAGATATAACTTGCGATAACTTCTTAGGAAAAGCAAGCAACCGAATATCATGTATACATTTAATGGTTCGCATGCCGTAGAACACGAAAATCAACTTAATTTTGAAATCCGAGCTCTCCTTCAAAAGTTATGCATTGTTGTTAAACTGAGCTTTATCTTCAATTTTGAGATATAACTTGCGATAACTTCTTAGGAAAAGCAAGCAACCGAATATCATGTATACATTTAATGGTTCGCATGCCGTAGAACACGAAAATCAACTTAATTTTGAAATCCGAGCTCTCCTTCAAAAGTTATGCATTGTTGTTAAACTGAGCTTTATCTTCAATTTTGAGATATAACTTGCGATAACTTCTTAGGAAAAGCAAGCAACCGAATATCATGTATACATTTAATGGTTCGCATGCCGTAGAACACGAAAATCAACTTATTTTGAAATCCGAGCTCTCCTTCAAAAGTTATGCATTGTTGTTAAACTGAGCTTTATCTTCAATTTTGAGATATAACTTGCGATAACTTCTTAGGAAAAGCAAGCAACCGAATATCATGTATACATTTAATGGTTCGCATGCCGTAGAACACGAAAATCAACTTAATTTTGAAATCCGAGCTCTCCTTCAAAAGTTATGCATTGTTGTTAAACTGAGCTTTATCTTCAATTTTGAGATATAACTTGCGATAACTTCTTAGGAAAAGCAAGCAACCGAATATCATGTATACATTTACTGGTTCGCATGCCGTAGAACACGAAAATCAACTTAATTTTGAAATCCGAGCTCTCCTTCAAAAGTTATGCATTGTTGTTAAACTGAGCTTTATCTTCAATTTTGAGATATAACTTGCGATAACTTCTTAGGAAAAGCAAGCAACCGAATATCATGTATACATTTAATGGTTCGCATGCCGTAGAACACGAAAATCAACTTAATTTTGAAATCCGAGCTCTCCTTCAAAAGTTATGCATTGTTGTTAAACTGAGCTTTATCTTCAATTTTGAGATATAACTTGCGATAACTTCTTAGGAAAAGCAAGCAACCGAATATCATGTATACATTTAATGATTCGCATGCCGTAGAACACGAAAATCAACTTAATTTTGAAATCCGAGCTCTCCTTCAAAAGTTATGCATTGTTGTTAAACTGAGCTTTATCTTCAATTTTGAGATATAACTTGCGATAACTTCTTAGGAAAAGCAAGCAACCGAATATCATGTATACATTTAATGGTTCGCATGCCGTAGAACACGAAAATCAACTTAATTTTGAAATCCGAGCTCTCCTTCAAAAGTTATGCATTGTTGTTAAACTGAGCTTTATCTTCAATTTTGAGATATAACTTGCGATAACTTCTTAGGAAAAGCAAGCAACCGAATATCATGTATACATTTAATGGTTCGCATGCCGTAGAACACGAAAATCAACTTAATTTTGAAATCCGAGCTCTCCTTCAAAAGTTATGCATTGTTGTTAAACTGAGCTTTATCTTCAATTTTGAGATATAACTTGCGATAACTTCTTAGGAAAAGCAAGCAACCGAATATCATGTATACATTTAATGGTTCGCATGCCGTAGAACACGAAAATCAACTTAATTTGAAATCCGAGCTCTCCTTCAAAAGTTATGCATTGTTGTTAAACTGAGCTTTATCTTCAATTTTGAGATATAACTTGCGATAACTTCTTAGGAAAAGCAAGCAACCGAATATCATGTATACATTTAATGGTTCGCATGCCGTAGAACACGAAAATCAACTTAATTTGAAATCCGAGCTCTCCTTCAAAAGTTATGCATTGTTGTTAAACTGAGCTTTATCTTCAATTTTGAGATATAACTTGCGATAACTTCTTAGGAAAAGCAAGCAACCGAATATCATGTATACATTAATGGTTCGCATGCCGTAGAACACGAAAATCAACTTAATTTTGAAATCCGAGCTCTCCTTCAAAAGTTATGCATTGTTGTTAAACTGAGCTTTATCTTCAATTTTGAGATATACTTGCGATAACTT
>JAUCBL010000607.1:30000-46873 GCA_033807585.1 Hydrophis major | reverse complement strand
AGAGAAGAGGAGGAGGAGAAGAAAGGAAGAACAGGAGGAGGAAGGGGAGGAAGAGGAGGAGGAGAAGGAAGAAGAGGGGGGGGGGAGGAGGAGGAGAAAGGAAGAACAGAAGGAAGGGGAGGAGGAGGAGAAGAAAGGAGGAGGAGAAGAGCAGGAGGAGAAGAGGAGGAGGAAGAAAGGAAGAGCAGGAGGGAGGAGGAGAAAGGAGGAAGAAGAAGTGGAGGAGGAGGAGGAGGAGAAGAGAAAAGGAGGAGGAGAAGAAAGGAAGAGAGGAGAAGAGGAGGAAGAAAGGAAGAGCAGAGAGAAGGGGAGGAGGAAGAGAAGAAAGGAGGAAGAGAGGGAGGAGCAGGAGGAAGAGAAGGAAGAGAGGAGGAGGAGAAGAGAGGAGGAAGAGAAGAGGAGGAGGAAGAGGAGGAGGAGAAGATGAAGAAAGGAAGAGCAGAAGAAAGGGGAGGAGGAGAAGAGGAGGAGGAAGAAAGGAAGAACAGGAGGAGGGAAGGGGAGGAAGAGGAGGAGGAGAAGGAAGAAGAGGGAGGAGGAGGAGGAGGAGAAAGGAAGAGAGGAGGAAGAAGGAAGAACAGGAGGAGAGAAAGGAAAGGCAAGAAGAGAGAGAAGGAGAGGAGACAGGAGGAGAAGAGGAGGAGAAGAAAGGAAGAGCAGGAGAAGGGGAGGAGGAGCAGGAGAAGAAAAGAGGAGGAGGAGGAGAGAAAGAAGGAAGAGAAGAGGAAGAGCAGGAGGAGAAGATGAAGAAAGAAGAAAGGAAGAGCAGGAGAAGGGGAGGAGGAGGAGGAGGAGAAGGGAGGAGGAGAAGAGGAGGAGGAAGAAAGGAAGAACAGGAGGAGGAAGGGGAGGAAGAGGCGGAGGAGAAGGAAGAAGAGGGGAGGAGGAGGAGAAAGGAAGAGAGGAGGAAGAAAGGAAGAACAGAAGGAAGGGGAGGAGGAGGAGAAGAAAGGAGGAGGAGGAAGAGCAGGAGGAGAAGAGGAGGAGGAAGAAAGGAAGAGCAGGAGGGAGGAGGAGAAAGGAGGAAGAAGAAGTGGAGGAGGAGGAGGAGAAGGAAGAAAAAGGAGGAGGAGAAGAAAGGAAGAGAGGAGAAGAGGAGGAAGAAAGGAAGAGCAGGAGGAAGGGGAGGAGGAAGAGAAGAAAGGAGGAAGAGAGGAGGAGCAGGAGAAGAAAGGAAGAGGAGGAGGAGGAGAAGAGAGGAGGAAGAGAAGAGGAGGAGGAAGAGGAGGAGGAGAAGATGAAGAAAGGAAGAGCAGAAGGAAGGGGAGGAGGAGAAGAGGAGGAGGAAGAAAGGAAGAACAGGAGGAGGAAGGGGAGGAAGAGGAGGAGGAGAAGGAAGAAGAGGGGAGGAGGAGGAGAAAGGAAGAGAGGAGGAAGAAAGGAAGAACAGAAGGAAGGGGAGGAGGAGGAGAAGAAAGGAGGAGGAGGAAGAGCAGGAGGAGAAGAGGAGGAGGAAGAAAGGAAGAGCAGGAGGGAGGAGGAGAAAGGAGGAAGAAGAAGTGGAGGAGGAGGAGGAGAAGGAAGAAAAAGGAGGAGGAGAAGAAAGGAAGAGAGGAGAAGAGGAGGAAGAAAGGAAGAGCAGGAGGAGGGGAGGAGGAAGAGAAGAAAGGAGGAAGAGAGGAGGAGCAGGAGAAGAAAGGAAGAGGAGGAGGAGGAGAAGAGAGGAGGAAGAGAAGAGGAGGAGGAAGAGGAGGAGGAGAAGATGAAGAAAGGAAGAGCAGAAGGAAGGGGAGGAGGAAAGAAAGGAAGAACAGGAGGAGGAAGGGGAGGAAGAGGAGGAGGAGAAGGAAGAAGAGGGAGGAGGAGGAGGAGGAGAAAGGAAGAGAGGAGGAAGAAAGGAAGAACAGGAGGAGGAAGAAAGGAAGAAAAGAGCAGAAGGAAGGGGAGGAGGAGGAGAAGAAAGGAGGAGGAGGAAGAGCAGGAGGAGAAGAGGAGGAGGAAGAAAGGAGAGCAGGAGGAAGGGGAGAGGAGCAGGAGAAGAAAGGAAGAGGAGGAGGAGGAGAAGAAAGAAGGAAGAGAAGAGAGGAAGAGCAGGAGGAGAGATGAAGAAAGGAAGAAAGGAAGAGCAGGAGGAAGGGAGGAGGAGGAGGAGAAAGGAGGAGAAGAGGAGGAGGAAGAAAGGAAGAACAGGAGGAGGAAGGGGAGGAAGAGGAGGAGGAGAAGGAAGAAGAGGGGGAGGAGGAGGGAGAAAGGAAGAGAGGAGGAAGAAAGGAAGAACAGAAGGAAGGGGAGGAGGAGGAGAAGAAAGGAGGAGGAGGAAGAGCAGGAGGGAGAAGAGGAGGAGGAAGAAAGGAAGAGCAGGAGGGAGGAGGAGAAAGGAGGAAGAAGAAGTGGAGGAGGAGGAGGAGAAGGAAGAAAAGGAGGAGGAGAAGAAAGGAAGAGAGGAGAAGAGGAGGAAGAAAGGAAGAGCAGGAGGAAGGGGAGGAGGAAGAGAAGAAAGGAGGAAGAGAGGAGGAGCAGGAGAAGAAAGGAAGAGGAGGAGGAGGAGAAGAGAGGAGGAGAGAAGAGGAGGAGGAAGAGGGGAGGAGAAGATGAAGAAAGGAAGAGCAGAAGGAAGGGGAGGAGGAGAAGAGGAGGAAGAAAGGAAGAACAGGAGGAGGAAGGGGAGGAAGAGGAGGAGGAGAAGAAGAAGAGGGGGAGGAGGAGGAGAAAGGAGAGGAGGAAGAAAGGAAGAACAGAAGGAAGGGGAGGAGGAGGAGAAGAAAGGAGGAGGAGGAAGAGCAGGAGGAGAAGAGGAGGAGGAAGAAAGGAAGAGCAGGAGGGAGGAGGAGAAAGGAGGAAGAAGAAGTGGAGGAGGAGGAGGAGAAGGAAGAAAAAGGAGGAGGAGAAGAAAGGAAGAGAGGAGAAGAGGAGGAAGAAAGGAAGAGCAGGAGGAAGGGGAGGAGGAAGAGAAGAAAGGAGGAAGAGAGGAGGAGCAGGAGAAGAAAGGAAGAGGAGGAGGAGGAGAAGAGAGGAGGAAGAGAAGAGGAGGAGGAAGAGGAGGAGGAGAAGATGAAGAAAGGAAGAGCAGAAGGAAGGGGGGAGGAGAAGAGGAGGAAGAAAGGAAGAACAGGAGGAGGAAGGGGAGGAAGGGAGGTGGAGAGGAAGAAGAGGGGGAGGAGGAGGAGGAGGAGGAGGAAAGGAAGAGAGGAGGAAGAAAGGAAGAACAGGAGGAGGAAGAAAGGAAGAAAAGAGCAGAAGGAAGGGGAGGAGGAGGAGAAGAAAGGAGGAGGAGGAAGAGCAGGAGGAGAAGAGGAGGAGGAAGAAAGGAAGAGCAGGAGGAAGGGAGGAGGAGCAGGAGAAGAAAGGAGAGGGAGGAGGAGGAGAAGAAAGAAGGAAGAGAAGAGGAAGAGCAGGAGGAGAAGATGAAGAAAGGAAGAAAGGAAGAGCAGAAGGAAGGGGAGGAGGAAGAAAGGAAGAACAGGAGGAGGAAGGGGAGGAAGAGGCGGAGGAGAAGGAAGAAGAGGGGGAGGAGGAGGAGAAAGGAGAGGAGGAAGAAAGGAAGAACAGAAGGAAGGGGAGGAGGAGGAGAAGAAAGGAGGAGGAAGAGCAGGAGGAGAAGAGGAGGAGGAAGAAAGGAAGAGCAGGAGGGAGGAGGAGAAAGGAGGAAGAAGAAGTGGAGGAGGAGGAGGAGAAGGAAGAAAAAGGAGGAGGAGAAGAGGAGGAAGAAAGGAAGAGCAGGAGGAAGGGGAGGAGGAAGAGAAGAAAGGAGGAAGAGAGGAGGAGCAGGAGAAGAAAGGAAGAGGAGGAGGAGGAGAAGAGAGGAGGAAGAGAAGAGGAGGAGGAAGAAAGGAAGAACAGGAGGAGGAAGGGGAGGAAGAGGAGGAGGAGAAGGAAGAAGAGGGGGAGGAGGAGGAGAAAGGAAGAACAGAAGGAAGGGGAGGAGGAGGAGAAGAAAGGAGGAGGAGGAAGAGCAGGAGGAGAAGAGGAGGAGGAAGAAAGGAAGAGCAGGAGGGAGGAGGAGAAAGGAGGAAGAAGAAGTGGAGGAGGAGGAGGAGGAGGAAGAAAAAGGAGGAGGAGAAGAAAGGAAGAGAGGAGAAGAGGAGGAAGAAAGGAAGAGCAGGAGGAAGGGGAGGAGGAAGAGAAGAAAGGAGGAAGAGAGGAGGAGCAGGAGAAGAAAGGAAGAGGAGGAGGAGGAGAAGAGAGGAGGAAGAGAAGAGGAGGAGGAAGAGGAGGAGGAGAAGATGAAGAAAGGAAGAGCAGAAGAAAGGGGGAGGAGGAGAAGAGGAGGAGGAAGAAAGGAAGAACAGGAGGAGGAAGGGGAGGAAGAGGAGGAGGAGAAGGAAGAAGAGGGGGAGGAGGAGGAGGAGGAGAAAGGAAGAGAGGAGGAGAAAGGAAGAACAGGAGGAGGAAGAAAGGAAGAAAAGAGCAGAAGGAAGGGGAGGAGGAGGAGAAGAAAGGAGGAGGAGGAAGAGCAGGAGGAGAAGAGGAGGAGGAAGAAAGGAAGAGCAGGAGGAAGGGGAGGAGGAGCAGGAGAAGAAAGGAAGAGGAGGAGGAGGAGAAGAAAGAAGGAAGAGAAGAGGAAGAGCAGGAGGAGAAGATGAAGAAAGGAAGAAAGGAAGAGCAGGAGGAAGGGGAGGAGGAGGAGGAGGAGAAAGGAGGAGAAGAGGAGGAGGAAGAAAGGAAGAACAGGAGGAGGAAGGGGAGGAAGAGGCGGAGGAGAAGGAAGAAGAGGGGGAGGAGGAGGAGAAAGAGGAAGAGAGGAGGAAGAAAGGAAGAACAGAAGGAAGGGGAGGAGGAGGAGAAGAAAGGAGGAGGAGGAAGAGCAGGAGGAGAAGAGGAGGAGGAAGAAAGGAAGAGCAGGAGGGAGGAGGAGAAAGGAGGAAGAAGAAGTGGAGGAGGAGGAGGAGAAGGAAGAAAAAGGAGGAGGAGAAGAAAGGAAGAGAGGAGAAGAGGAGGAAGAAAGGAAGAGCAGGAGGAAGGGGAGGAGGAAGAGAAGAAAGGAGGAAGAGAGGAGGAGCAGGAGAAGAAAGGAAGAGGAGGAGGAGGAGAAGAGAGGAGGAAGAGAAGAGGAGGAGGAAGAGGAGGAGGAGAAGATGAAGAAAGGAAGAGCAGAAGGAAGGGGAGGAGGAGAAGAGGAGGAGGAAGAAAGGAAGAACAGGAGGAGGAAGGGGAGGAAGAGGAGGAGGAGAAGGAAGAAGAGGGGAGGAGGAGGAGAAAGGAAGAGAGGAGGAAGAAAGGAAGAACAGAAGGAAGGGGAGGAGGAGGAGAAGAAAGGAGGAGGAGGAAGAGCAGGAGGAGAAGAGGAGGAGGAAGAAAGGAAGAGCAGGAGGGAGGAGGAGAAAGGAGGAAGAAGAAGTGGAGGAGGAGGAGGAGAAGGAAGAAAAAGGAGGAGGAGAAGAAAGGAAGAGAGGAGAAGAGGAGGAAGAAAGGAAGAGCAGGAGGAAGGGGAGGAGGAAGAGAAGAAAGGAGGAAGAGAGGAGGAGCAGGAGAAGAAAGGAAGAGGAGGAGGAGGAGAAGAGAGGAGGAAGAGAAGAGGAGGAGGAAGAGGAGGAGGAGAAGATGAAGAAAGGAAGAGCAGAAGGAAGGGGAGGAGGAAGAAAGGAAGAACAGGAGGAGGAAGGGGAGGAAGAGGAGGAGGAGAAGGAAGAAGAGGGAGGAGGAGGAGGAGGAGAAAGGAAGAGAGGAGGAAGAAAGGAAGAACAGGAGGAGGAAGAAAGGAAGAAAAGAGCAGAAGGAAGGGGAGGAGGAGGAGAAGAAAGGAGGAGGAGGAAGAGCAGGAGGAGAAGAGGAGGAGGAAGAAAGGAAGAGCAGGAGGAAGGGGAGGAGGAGCAGGAGAAGAAAGGAAGAGGAGGAGGAGGAGAAGAAAGAAGGAAGAGAAGAGGAAGAGCAGGAGGAGAAGATGAAGAAAGGAAGAAAGGAAGAGCAGGAGGAAGGGGAGGAGGAGGAGGAGAAAGGAGGAGAAGAGGAGGAGGAAGAAAGGAAGAACAGGAGGAGGAAGGGGAGGAAGAGGAGGAGGAGAAGGAAGAAGAGGGGGAGGAGGAGGAGAAAGGAAGAGAGGAGGAAGAAAGGAAGAACAGAAGGAAGGGGAGGAGGAGGAGAAGAAAGGAGGAGGAGGAAGAGCAGGAGGAGAAGAGGAGGAGGAAGAAAGGAAGAGCAGGAGGGAGGAGGAGAAAGGAGGAAGAAGAAGTGGAGGAGGAGGAGGAGAAGGAAGAAAAAGGAGGAGGAGAAGAAAGGAAGAGAGGAGAAGAGGAGGAAGAAAGGAAGAGCAGGAGGAAGGGGAGGAGGAAGAGAAGAAAGGAGGAAGAGAGGAGGAGCAGGAGAAGAAAGGAAGAGGAGGAGGAGGAGAAGAGAGGAGGAAGAGAAGAGGAGGAGGAAGAGGAGGAGGAGAAGATGAAGAAAGGAAGAGCAGAAGGAAGGGGAGGAGGAAGAAAGGAAGAACAGGAGGAGGAAGGGGAGGAAGAGGAGGAGGAGAAGGAAGAAGAGGGAGGAGGAGGAGGAGGAGAAAGGAAGAGAGGAGGAAGAAAGGAAGAACAGAAGGAAGGGGAGGAGGAGGAGAAGAAAGGAGGAGGAGGAAGAGCAGGAGGAGAAGAGGAGGAGGAAGAAAGGAAGAGCAGGAGGGAGGAGGAGAAAGGAGGAAGAAGAAGTGGAGGAGGAGGAGGAGAAGGAAGAAAAAGGAGGAGGAGAAGAAAGGAAGAGAGGAGAAGAGGAGGAAGAAAGGAAGAGCAGGAGGAAGGGGAGGAGGAAGAGAAGAAAGGAGGAAGAGAGGAGGAGCAGGAGAAGAAAGGAAGAGGAGGAGGAGGAGAAGAGAGGAGGAAGAGAAGAGGAGGAGGAAGAGGGGGAGGAGAAGATGAAGAAAGGAAGAGCAGAAGGAAGGGGAGGAGGAGAAGAGGAGGAAGAAAGGAAGAACAGGAGGAGGAAGGGGAGGAAGAGGCGGAGGAGAAGGAAGAAGAGGGGGAGGAGGAGGAGAAAGGAGAGGAGGAAGAAAGGAAGAACAGAAGGAAGGGGAGGAGGAGGAGAAGAAAGGAGGAGGAGGAAGAGCAGGAGGAGAAGAGGAGGAGGAAGAAAGGAAGAGCAGGAGGGAGGAGGAGAAAGGAGGAAGAAGAAGTGGAGGAGGAGGAGGAGAAGGAAGAAAAAGGAGGAGGAGAAGAAAGGAAGAGAGGAGAAGAGGAGGAAGAAAGGAAGAGCAGGAGGAAGGGGAGGAGGAAGAGAAGAAAGGAGGAAGAGAGGAGGAGCAGGAGAAGAAAGGAAGAGGAGGAGGAGGAGAAGAGAGGAGGAAGAGAAGAGGAGGAGGAAGAGGAGGAGGAGAAGATGAAGAAAGGAAGAGCAGAAGGAAGGGGAGGAGGAGAAGAGGAGGAAGAAAGGAAGAACAGGAGGAGGAAGGGGAGGAAGAGGAGGAGGAGAAGGAAGAAGAGGGGGAGGAGGAGGAGGAGGAGGAGAAAGGAAGAGAGGAGGAAGAAAGGAAGAACAGGAGGAGGAAGAAAGGAAGAAAAGAGCAGAAGGAAGGGGAGGAGGAGGAGAAGAAAGGAGGAGGAGGAAGAGCAGGAGGAGAAGAGGAGGAGGAAGAAAGGAAGAGCAGGAGGAAGGGGAGGAGGAGCAGGAGAAGAAAGGAAGAGGAGGAGGAGGAGAAGAAAGAAGGAAGAGAAGAGGAAGAGCAGGAGGAGAAGATGAAGAAAGGAAGAAAGGAAGAGCAGGAGGAAGGGGAGGAGGAGGAGGAGGAGAAGAGGAGGAGGAAGAAAGGAAGAACAGGAGGAGGAAGGGGAGGAAGAGGCGGAGGAGAAGGAAGAAGAGGGGGAGGAGGAGGAGAAAGGAAGAGAGGAGGAAGAAAGGAAGAACAGAAGGAAGGGGAGGAGGAGGAGAAGAAAGGAGGAGGAGGAAGAGCAGGAGGAGAAGAGGAGGAAGAAAGGAAGAGCAGGAGGGAGGAGGAGAAAGGAGGAAGAAGAAGTGGAGGAGGAGAAGGAGAAGGAAGAAAAAGGAGGAGGAGAAGAAAGGAAGAGAGGAGAAGAGGAGGAAGAAAGGAAGAGCAGGAGGAAGGGGAGGAGGAAGAGAAGAAAGGAGGAAGAGAGGAGGAAGAGAGGAGGATGGAGGAATGGGGGGGAAGGGCAGCAGAGACCCCCCCCCGTCTAAGCTTCCCTCCCCTCCACTGCCTTTCCTCTCCCCGGTGGGGGGGGGACTGCCTTTACAACGGGAGGGACAGAAGGGGTCCCCCGCAACGTCGCCCAACAACGACAAAGGCCACCACGCGGGTGGGTGTGGGTGTACAAATACCTTTAAGGCAGCGGCGCGGGTGGGAACAACGGTAGAGCGATCGGTTTCCCCGCACCCTGCAGTCCGTGAGCTGCTTTTCCCTGCCCCGTTGATTGGTTACATGGGGCTGCTTTTTGGGGGAGGGGGGGGGCTTCCCCAGAGATGGGAGGGGAGGGGGAGCTCCTCAGGGGCGGTTCCTCCTGGCCCGGTCAATGCAGGGCCGCTTGGTGAAGTTGGTGAGAATCTGCTGTTGCGGAGGCCGGAACGGCACCACGAAGCTCGTAGGGGGCAGCTGCCCGCTTCCGTCGGCCGTCACCCTCCCCATGAAGACATAGCTGGCTCCTGCGGAGGAGGGAGGGAGAGAGGGGGAGGGGAAGAGAGATGAGCCAGAGGCAGAAGAGGATCTGAACTCAGCTCAGCGGCTCGACTCCCTTGCCAAAAAAGTCTCGCTGGGCGGGTCAGCCGGGCCCCCCCCCGGATTTCGGGCCGCTTCCAACCGCAGTTGCGGTCACGGTGCCCACTTTTCCCTCACCTTTCTTGAGAACGGGGCACTGCCTGCAGGGTACGTCCAGGCGCAGGGTGGCTTCGGCGGCTTCCGGCGGGAGGCTCAACGCCCCTGTCTTGTAGGCCTGGATGATGGTGACGGTGGCCGTGAGACGGTTCCCCTCTCTTCGCTGGAGGGCTTGGATAGTGCCACTGACCACTGCGGGAGATTGGGGGGGGGTAAGATTGTGTTGTGGTGCGCCGGCCACAGGTGCGGGCGGCTGAGGTCTCGGAGAGACGACGGGCCCCGCGTGGGATTGCCGGGATGCGGGGGAGAGCAGGACTATCAGGGAGTGGGAGATGGTGGAGGCTGGCCGCGATGAGGAAGAGCCTCCTGAGGAGCCTGTGCCCCAGCACAGCTGCTCCGAAGGAAAAAGCATGGGCAACTCAAAGAGTGATAAAGGGATGAAGGGATAAAAAGCCAGCGGAGAAGCTGCAGCTCTTCGCAGGAAGCAAAGAAAGTTCTCGCCCTTCAACTTCCCTTGTGGAAGTTCGGACTCTTTCTTAGTTTGGTGTTTTCTTAGGAACTTTATCTCGTCTTCCTGGCAGCCTTGCCACCCCACCTAGGCGAGGCTCTCTCTTATCAGCGACCCTTCAGTTTTAATCATGGCTCCGTTCGTTAAAGTTGAGTTTAATGACGGTTACTTTTAATCGCCTTTGGACTGTGAACGAACGGAGAAGCATTGAAAGGGTTTTGCCTTTTATCTCGGTTTGGCGTTTCTTGGCTTGGAACGAGGCTTGAGGTCACAACAGGGTGAGGGGGCTGGCAGTGAAGGTGGCCCTCTGCCTGGGCACAGGAGGTACTGTGCAGGCACCTGGGACTCCCCTTCCCTCCCCTCCCCTCCCCTCCCTCCGATTCTGACGTGACTTTGCTCCCACCACTGGGGGGGGCCACGGTGCAACGGCTCCTGGCGAGGTTGGGCGATTGTGTGTGTGTGTGTGTGTGTGTGTCTCTCCCCACACCGGGAAGGGAAGCTCACCAAAGTCACTGGCGCAGAAGTTGGACTGCAGGGTCCCCGTCCGTTTGCAGCGTTGCGGGCAGGTAGTCTCACCTGAGGGGGAAGGAGGAGGGGACGGGGAGACAGGAGGAGAGCGGAAAGACAACGTTCCTCTGCGCATGTTCTGTTTCCTGTTCCAGGCTCGGCTTTGGGGCCAGTCCACCTCCCTTGTTGCCCCTCCCAAGGGCCAAGCTGGGAGCAAAGCAACCCCGCCTCGGCCTCTTTGGTTCTCCGGGGGTTCTTACCTGCAGGGGGCTCTGTGGGTCCTACGGTGTCGGGACGGGCTCGGGCTGTCGGTTTGGGTCGCGGAGCCGGCTTGGGTCGGCCTGCAGGCTTGCTGGGGGGGTCGGCCTTAGCGGGGGGCGCAGGCTTCCCGCTGCTTTGTGTGGGCTTGGAGCCGGGGAACACCGGGATGACCGGATGGGCCTTAGGGACGCCTTCTGGCTCGTCGTGTCTTTTCATCACGTAGGAAGCCGAGAACCCGTCGGCTGTGACGCTGAGATCCGAGACAAACTGAACCAGAAGCTCGTTGCCATCCGAGCGGATGGAGCTGCGGGAGGAGGAGGAGGAGGGGGAGGAAAGGTGGGGAGGAAGGCAGGGAAGAAGCACCCAGGTGCCCACCCCACCTGAGGCCTTTTTAGGGGAGAAGGGGGAAGCCAAGGTAAACGGCTCTCCCTCTGCTGGCGGGAAAGCGGACGATCGCCCAACCTGTCAATGAGCGGACAGACCGAGCCACCAATAGGGGGGGAGGGGACTGTGGATGAGCGAACCGGCCTGACCTGGGCGACTTGTCACCGCAGAACTTGCCCGCGCGGCGCGAGTCGTCTTGCTCCCTGCCGTTGAAGACGGCCACGTAGTCGTAGCGGCAGTAGGTGTCGAACTCCACGTCAAACTTGCCAAAAGTCAGGACGATGACCTAGGCCGGGAGGTGGAGTTGAGGGGGGGCAGGGGGAAGAGGAGCGAGTCAAAAAGGAAGAGGGAGGAGGGGTCACCCTCCTCGCTTTTAGCCGCCCGATATTGGGGACCAGGACAGGGAGGGCTCGCGGTTCTCGGGCCGCAGCAAAGGGGAGGAGAGGGGAGCCCAAAGGGAGCCCCTACCCCGCCAATATTACCTGGTCCGGTGGGGCGATGATGTGCCAGGAGCAGCTGATGCCAGCTGGGTAGTCGCTCTCGGGCCAGTTGGGGGTCTTGAGGGAGCCTTGGCTTTTCTCAAGCTTGCCCCCGCAGAACTGGTTTTCTGCGAAACAGGAAATGGGGGGACTAGAGAGAAGAAGGAACCCCCAGGCCTCTGGCAGGGTCTTCTCCAGCAAGCAATGCTTTGGGCGGGGGGGGGTTTAGCGGGAGGAATTCTCCTTTTTATAATATTTACTAGCTTGATCGCCATCCTTCGCTCTCTCTCTCTCTATCTATGCATCTATCTATCTATCTATCTATCTATGCATCTATCTATCTATCTATCTATCTATGCATCTATCTATCTATCTATCTATCTATCTATCTATCTATCTATCTATCTATGCATCTATCTATCTATCTATCTATCTATGCATCTATCTATCTATCTATCTATGCATCTATCTATCTATCTATCTTTCTATCTATCTATCTATGCATCTCTCTCTCTCTCTCTCTCTCTCTATCTATCTATCTATCTATCTATCTATATCTATATCTATTATATCTATATCTAATCTATATCTATCTATCTATCTATCTATCTATCTATCTATCATCTCTCTCTCTCTCTCTCTTTCTATCTATCTATCTCTATCTATCTATCTATATCTATATCTATTATATCTATATCTAATCTCTATCTATCTATCTATCTATCTATCTCTCTCTCTTTCTCTCTCTCTCTATCTATCTATCTATCTATCTATCTATCTATATCTATCTATATATCGATCTATATCTATTATATCTATATCTATATCTAATCTATATCTATCTATCTATCTATCTATCTATCTATCTATCTATCTATCTATCTATCTATCATCTCTCTCTCTCTTTCTATCTATCTATCACTATCTATATCTATCTATCTATGCATCTATCTATGCATCTATCTATCTATCTATCTATCTATCTATCTATATCTATATCTATCTCACTCTCTCTCTTTCTATCTATCTATCTCTATCTATCTATCTATCTGTATATCTATTATATCTATATCTAATCTATATCTATCTATCTATCTGTCTGTCTATCTATCTATCATTCTCTCTCTTTCTCTCTTTCTATCTATCTATCTCTATCTATCTATCTATCTATATCTATCTATATCTATCTATATCTATTATGTCTATATCTAATCTATATCTATCTATCTATCTAGCTAGCTAGCTAGCTATCATCTCTCTCTCTTTCTATCTATCTCTATCTATCTATGCATCTATCTATCTATCTATCTATCTATCTATCTATCTATCTCTCTATCTCTCTCTCTCTTTCTATCTATCTCTATCTATCTATCTATCTATCTATCTATCTATCTATCTATCTATCTATCTATCTATGCATCTATCTATCTATCTATCTATCTATCTATCCATATCTCTCTCTTTCTATCTCTCTCTCCCTTTCTATCTATCTATCTCTATCTATCTATCTATCTATCTATCTATCTATCTATCTATCTATCTATATCTATCTATATCTATTATATCTATATCTAATCTATATCTATTTATCTATATCTATCTGTCTATCTATCTATCATCTCTCTCACTCTCTCTCTCTTTCTATCTATCTATCTCTATCTATCTATCTATCTATCTATCTATCTATCTATCTATCTATCTATGCATCTATCTATCTATTTATCTATCTATATCTATCTCTATCTCTCTCTCTTTCTATCTATCTATCTCTATCTATCTATATATCTCGCTCTCTCTATCTGTCTATATCTATCTATCTATCTATCTATCTATCTATCTATCTATCTATATCTATTATATCGATATCTAATCTATATCTATCTATCTATCTATCTGTCATCTCTCTCTCTCTTTCTATCTATCTATCTCTATCTATCTATCTATCTATATCTATCTCTCTATCTCTATCTCTATCTCTATCTCTTTCTATCTATCTATCTCTATCTATCTATCTCTATCTATCTCTATCTATTATATCTATATCTAATATATATCTATTTATCTATATCTCTCTATCTATCTATCTATCATCTCTCTCACTCTCTCTTTCTATCTATCTATCTCTATCTATGTATCTATCTATCTATCTATCTATCTATCTATCTATGCATCTATCTATCTATCTATCTATCTATCTATCTTTCTATCTCTCTTTCTCTCTCTTTCTATCTCTATCTATCTATCTATCTATATCTATTATATCTATATCTAATCTATATCTATCTATCTATCTGTCATCTCTCTCTCTCTCTCTCTATCATCTCTCTCACTCACTCTCTCTTTCTATCTATCTCTATCTATCTATCTCTATCTATCTCTATCTATCTCTATTATATTTATATCTAATCTATATCTATTTATCTATATCTATCTATCTATCTATCTATCTATCTATCTATCTATCATCTCTCACTCTCTCTCTTTCTATCTATCTATCTATCTATATCTATATCTAATCTATATCTATCTATCTATCTCTGTCATCTCTCTCTCTCTCTCTCTCTATCTATCATCTCTCTCTCTCTCTCTTTCTATCTATCTATATATCTATATCTATCTATCTATCTATCTATCTATCTATCTATCTATCTATCTATCTCTCTTTCTATCTATCTATCTCTATCTATCTATCTATATCTATATATCTATTTATATCTAATCTATATCTATTTATCTATATCTATCTATCTATCTATCATCTCTCTCTCTCTCTCTCTCTCTCTCTCTATCTATCTATCTATCTATCATCTCTCTCTCTTTCTATCTATCTATCTATCTATCTATCTATCTATCAATCTATGAATCTATCTATCTATCTATCTATCTATCTATCTATCTATCTATCCATATCTCTCTCTTTCTATCTCTCTCTCTCTCTCTCTCTTTCTATCTATCTCTATCTATATATATCTATTATATCTATATCTAATCTATATCTATCTATCTATCTATCATCTCTCTCTCTCTCTCTTTCTATCTATCTATATATCTATATCTATCTATCTATCTATCTATCTATCTATCTATCTATCTATCTATCTCTATCTATCTATCTCTATCTATCTATCTCTATCTATCTATATCTATATATCTATTATATCTATATCTAATCTATATCTATTTATCTATATCTATCTATCTATCATCTCTTTCTCTCTCTCTCTCTCTATCTATCTATCTATCATCTCTCTCTTTCTATCTATCTCTATCTATCTATCTCTATCTATCTATCAATCTATGAATCTATCTATCTATCTATCTATCTATCTATCCATATCTCTCTCTTTCTATCTCTCCCTTTCTATCTATCTATCTCTCTATCTATCTATCTATCTATCTATATCTATCTCTCTATCTCTCTCTCTTTCTATCTATCTCTATCTATCTCTATCTATCTCTATCTATTATATCTATATCTAAAATATATCTATCTATATCTATCCATCTATCTATCTATCATCTCTCTCACTCTCTCTCTTTCTATCTATCTATCTATCTATCTATCTATGCATCTATCTATCTATCTATCTTTCTATCTCTCTCTCTCTCTTTCTATCTATCTCTATCTATCTATATCTATTATATCTATATCTAATCTATATCTATCTATCTATCTATCTATCTATCTATCTATCTATCTGTCTATCTATCTGTCTATCTATCATCTCTCTCTCTCTCTCTCTTTTTCTATCTATCTATCTATCTCTATCTATCTATCATCTCTCTCACTCTCTCTATCAATCTCTCTCTATCAGTCTATGCATCTATCTATCTATCTATATCTCTCTCTTTCTATCTGTCTATCTCTATCTATCTATCTATATCTAATCTATATCTATCTATCTATCTATCTATCTATCTATCTATCTATCTATCATCTCTCTCTATCTCTCTATCTATCTCTATCTATCTATCTATGCATCTATCTATCTATCTATCTATCTATGCATCTCTCTCTCTCTCTCTCTCTCTTTCTATCTATCTATCTCTATCTATCTATCTATCATCTCTCTCTCTCTTTCCATCTATCTATCTATCTATCTATCTATCTATCTATCTATCTATCTATGCATCTATCTATCTATCTATCTATCTATCCATATCTCTCTCTTTCTATCTCTCTCTCCCTTTCTATCTATCTATCTCTATCTATCTATCTATCTATCTATCTATCTATCTATCTATCTATCTATCTATCTATCTCTATTATATCTATATCTAATCTATATCTATTTATCTATATCTATCTATCTATCTATCATCTCTCTCACTCTCTCTCTCTTTCTATCTATCTTTATCTATCTATCTATATCTATCTATCTATCTATCTATCTATCTATCTATCTATGCATCTATCTATTTATCTATCTATATCTATCTCTATCTCTCTCTCTTTCTATCTATCTATCTCTATCTATCTATATATCTCGCTCTCTCTATCTGTCTATATCTATCTATCTATCTATCTATCTATCTATCTATATCTATTATATCGATATCTAATCTATATCTATCTATCTACCTATCTGTCATCTCTCTCTCTCTCTCTCTTTCTATCTATCTTTCTAACTATCTCTATCTATCTATCTATCTATCTATCTATCATCTCTCTCACTCTCTTTCTCTTTCTATCTATCTATCTATCTCTATCTATCTATCTCTATCTATCTCTATCTATCTTATTATATTTATATCTAATCTATATCTATTTATCTATATCTATCTATCTATCTATCTATCTATGTATCATCTCTCACTCTCTCTCTTTCTATCTATCTATCTATCTATATCTATATCTAATCTATATCTATCTATCTCTGTCATTCTCTCTCTCTCTCTCTCTATCTATCTATCATCTCTCTCTCTCTCTCTTTCTATCTATCTATCTATCTATCTATCTATCTATCTATCTATCTCTCTCTCTCTCTTTCTCTCTATCTCTATCTCTATATATCTATTATATCTATATCTAATCTATATCTATCTATCTATCTATCTGTCATCTCTCTCTCTCTCTATCTATCTATCTATCATCTCTCTCTCTCTCTCTTTCTATCCATCTATATATCTATATCTATCTATCTATCTATCTATCTATCTATCTATCTATCTATCTATCTATCCATCTATCTCTTTCTATCTATCTATCTCTATCTCTATCTATCTCTATCTATATATCTATTATATCTATATCTAATCTATATCTATTTATCTATATCTATCTATCTATCTATCATCTCTCTCACTCTCTCTCTCTCTATCTATCTATCTATCTATCTATCATCTCTCTCTCTCTTTCTATCTATCTCTATCTATCTATCTATCTATCTATCAATCTATGAATCTATCTATCTATCTATCTATCTATCTATCTATCCATATCTCTCTCTTTCTATCTCTCTCTCCCTTTCTATCTCTCTCTCTCTCTCTCTCTATCTATCTATCTATCTATCTATCTATCTCTATCTCTCTATCTCTCTCTCTCTTTCTATCTGTCTATCTCTATATATCTATCTATCTATATCTATCTATATCTATTATATCTATATCTAATCTATATCTATTTATCTATATCTATCTATCTATCATCTTTCTCACTCTCTCTCTCTTTCTATCTATCTATCTCTATCTATCTATCTATCCATCCATCTATGCATCTATCTATCTATTTATCTATCTATATCTATCTCTATCTCTCTCTCTTTCTATCTATCTCTATCTATCTATATATCTCGCTCTCTCTTTCTATCTGTCTATCTCTATCTATCTATCTATCTATCTATCTATCTATCTATCTATCTATCTCTATTATATCGACATCTAATCTATATCTATCTATCTACCTATCTATCTGTCATCACTATCTCTCTCTCTCTCTTTCTATCTATCTATATATCTCTATCTATCTCTATCTATCTCTATCTATTATATCTATATCTATCTCTCTATCTCTATCTCTTTTTATCTATCTCTATCTATCTCTATCTATCTCTATCT
>JAUCBL010000606.1:0-46961 GCA_033807585.1 Hydrophis major | reverse complement strand
CCAGAATTCCCTGCCCAGCATGATGAAGTCCATGCATTATTGGGTGGGTAAGTCTGGGAGTTGAAGTCCATTCCTCTTCAAGTTTGAAAAACACTCATGCAGACCAACCTCTCTCGATGCGTTGCCTCCATTTTGAGAAACAACAGAGACCCCTGAAGAGACCCTCAGTCATTGGCTGGCTTGCAGAATGCAGAAAATGTGGTTTCTTATGGCCATCAGAAGTGAAACATGCCACGGTGAATTGGACTGACCCTCAATATCCCCTAAAGACCTGGATCCTGGTTTGGGAGCCATCCCAGCTGATTCTGAGGCCACCCTGGAGCCAAGCCTGGGACGCCCTGTGAATCCGGCCCCTTCCTGGCCCTTCAGGCTCAGGCAGAGTCGCCCAAGCTCCCCGGATCCTGAGTGAGGCTCTCCAGCCCCAAACCTCCCTGGGCCAGGCATGGCTGGCAGGACCTTCCAGGAGACCCTCCTCCTCCTCCTCCTCCTCCTCCATGGCTGCTGCACTCTGGCTGGGACCCCTGAACCCTCTGGCTCCTCCCTGGGGGACGGAAGAGCCTCCGCTGGGCCTCCCTTTGGGGCCTCTGCTAAGGCCATGGCTGGGGCTGAGGACGATGGGGGCTGGAGTCCAGGCCTTTGGGAGGCCCGCATGGGTAGCCACTTGATCCGGGCAGGACAGAGATCCACCCGGAGGACCAGGAAAAAACCCCTGGGAAGCAGCCCCTCCCTCCTTCCTTCCTCCCAACGCCTGGCAGGAGGGAGAGAGAGAGAGAGGAAGCCGACCCAGAGAGGGTCGCAGCCACGTTCTCCCTTTTTTCTCAGTCTTGGGATTTGCCCCCAGCTTTTCTGCCCTGGGGAGCAGCAGCCCCAGTATCCTCAGTCCTGGCCTCACTGGGAATACTGGAAACCAGCATCCAGAACCATGTCTGTGGCTCCAAGCAGGAGAAAGAGCATCAAAGTCACCAGTTGATCCTCTGAACACCCAAATCTCTATCCAGGTTTGTTCAGACATTGGGGGGGATCACTGACCCCCCCACCCCTAAAGCTGCCTCTCTGTCCCATTCCCATTGTCCCAACTTTTTTCACTGAATGGCAAACTCTGATCCGGTTCATACATTCCGCCAACCCCCATTCACTCAGCCGTAGTTTACTCCGAGTGTTGCAGCTGCTGAAAACCCCCAAGGAGCCAGAAACGGATCCTAGGAAAAGCTCCCCATCCTGTGTGGAGACAGACTGAGTTGACCCTCCCCACTAGGTGAGTCCACACAACGCCCTTAACCCAGGTTGATGGAAGAGAACTGCAATGTTGGCAATAGGTGCCAGGCCAAAACACATAAACCAGATGGTGGCATAGCATGAAGACCTGCTTCACGCGTGAAGGTTCCCACCTGCCAGAATGCATGAAATGGAGTCAACCAATTTCAAAACTCCATCCATATTTTCAGGGGCTCCAAGGATGAGACCCCTGCCCCTTAGAGGCTCCTTTGTGGGAAGGGAAGGGAGAAGGAAGCTGCTTTGAGACTGGTTCCCTCTAAAGCCCACCTCTTCTGCACCCCCAGGAAAGACTCACGACTGGCTGTGGGCAAAGCCCAGTTGAGATGCACCCAGCTTGCTAAAACTGCTGCAGAAATGCCTGGAAACACCTGGATGCCCCCAGCAGCAGTTGGGAACTTGTCCCACTCAATGCAGCCCAGGAAAGAGGGCTCCTTCCTTCCTAAAGCAGGTGAAAGAGGACTCAAAGTCTCATGATGCTCAAAGGAGTTGGGCTCACTCAGCTCAATGGATCTGAGCCCCTGAAGCCACCTGGAGGGACCTTCACCCAATCCCCTTGCACGGACTCTGCCGTGGGGTCCTGCAATGGGGACTGAGGGGCCCTACCAGTGCTGGGCTTGGCTGGAGGGCCAGGTCCAATCCTGAGCCCCCCAAAGGCACCGGAAGCCCCGTGAATCTCCCAAGAGACTCTCCTCTGGCCTCAGCCCTTCCTTCTGGCCTGGACCAAACTGGGTCAACTTCACACAACCCCTGACCCCTGCAGGAACAGCAGCCCCCACCTGCCAGGAGCAAAGCTGGCACACCAGACTCAGATCCTTGCAAGAGATGCAACCTGGGGACCTTCACTCCCCAGCTGCCCTGGACTCCCATGGGGCAGATCCCCCCACCTGCCCTACAAGGCCCGAGGGAGCCCTCTCCACGGGGTGCCCCACTTCCCAAGGCAGGAGGAGGAAGAAGCCCCTGGCTGTCCCCGGGGGAAATTGGCAGCAGGGATCCAGGCTGACCTCCCATCCCCCGTGGACCCCGCCAGCCCCACTTGGCCTGCAGGTGCCCAGGGCTCACCTTGGAGCTCTACCTGTCCCCACCTGTGATGTCAGAGTCGCTCTCCCTCACAGTCAATCCCAAGGAGGGCCCCATCCTCAGAGGCAGGCTTACTGACAGCACCTCAGCTGCCCAGACCAGATTGGAGGGGCTTCCCCGCCTCCCGCCTCCCTCTTCCCCAGCCCCCCTCCCTCCCTGCCCTCACTAGGGAGGAGGCAGACCCCCTGCAGACCCCCCTGGCCCTGCAGGACCCCACCATGCCGCCTCCTCACACCAAAGCCCCCTGCCAAACCCTCTCTGAATCCAGCCCATTGGAGACTGCTTGACCGGCAAGGAGGAAGCCAGGCGCAGAGAGGCCCCTCAGCCTCGGCCAGATGGGTGGGAAGGTGGTCCAGAAGCCCCCAGGGGAAACTGGCCCAGATATCTTGGCCAGGCTGCTCAGAAATGGTTCCATTGCCTCTTTCCCAGGGCTCCAAGAGAGCGGCTGGCCCAGAGCCTCCTAGCTGGCTTGGTGCCCCAGGCAGGACTGGAACTCAGCCCCCCCCCACCGGATTGAAGCCCCACTCACCCAACGGACTCCAATAGCATCCATATGACCCTTCGAACCCAGTCTCTTCCCCAGGGGCCACATTCACACATGCACCTTTTAATCAGATGCACCTCTTAACTGGTTTGTTTCTTGAGATTGAACCTGTTGACCAAGAAGTCAGTGGATGATGAAGACTTGGATGGAGATGAATTCCTGGAAGAGAAGTTGAACAAGTGGAGATACACAAGCAGGCCCCGACTTATTCATTTAGTGACCGATTCAAGTTACAACTGCATTGAGAAATGGGACAGGACCATTTTTCACAGTTAATGACCTTTGCAGCATCAAATACAGAGATCAGAATTCAGGTGCTTGGACACAATTTCATGTTTATGACCATTATGGCTGTGTCCCAAGTCACATAGTCCCATTTTGTGACCTTCTGACAAGCCAAGTCAGATTCACTTAACAACTGGGTTCTTAACTTATTAACCACAATGATTCACTTAATGACTGTGACAGGAAAGGTCATAAAAAGGGGCAAAACTCACTTGGCAGATGTCTCCCTTAATGACAGAAATGTTGGGCTCAATTGCGGTCATAAGTCAAGGACTCCCTGTGTTGGGGACCCTTTTCTTCTGGCAAGGACCCCGTTCACACAATACAGTTGACCAGGCTGGGGGCCTCGCAGCCCCCCAGAGAGAAGCCAGAGATCCAAGTGGAGCCTCCTCAGGGCCTATGAGAAACCCTGGATGACCAGAGCCCCCCCCCTCCCCTCCTCTGGGGTCTTCCTGGGACAAACCCAGAAGTTGGGGTGGGCTCATTTCTGACCCAGGAGGGGCTTCCTCCACTCTGGGCCTCACCCGGCTTCAGTCAGACATGCTGTTAACCTCCCGGAGGAGGAGAAAGTCTCATTGCACATCAACCTGGCCCTGAAAAGCCACAGCTTGAACCCGGAGCCACCCAGGATCTGGTCTGCAGGTGTCGTGTCCATCGCGGGAAAGGAGACTCGGAGCCAGTGACTTAGTTTCTGCTCTTTATTAGGTCCCTAGATCGGCTCAGGGTTTAAAGGGAAAAACAGTGGCTTTTATTCTCTGGCCACGGTGGCCGTGGCCAATGGCACTGCTTTGAATCTCCCGCGATTAGTTTCCACCAATCGCGGGAGATTCGCTACGAGCCAATCAGCGCGGCTTGCTTGGCCAATGAGATCGCCATGCGCTTTGGCCAATCACAGCGCGGCGCTTCCAAGTATGTTAATGTCTGTACAGAACACCCCTCCCCTCTTGGTACAGTCCTACGTAACGTAGTCCCGTAAGTAGGTGGGGCTTCGTACTTGCCTACTTGATCTGCGCAGGTTAGTTGTTGTTTGGCTCCCGGCCGGATCGGTCAGGTTCTGTGTTGCTCTCTGCCTCGTTGACGGAACCACCTGGAAGGGCTTGCCGGGCCTTTCATTGCAGCTCCCTCCCGGTCTACTCGGGCTGGTTGAGCTGTGGTTGTTGCCACTCCTGCCTGGTCTTTCTGGGCTGGTTGAGCTGGCCTGGCTGCTTCTCTCTGGTGAGGCTTCGAGCTGGCTGTTTTCCAGTGAGTATAGCTGGTTTCTTTCTATTGTTTTCTGGTTCTCGGGGTATTTCCTCCCCTCTTGGTCTGTGTTATGGGGGCTATCTGTGTCTGTTTGCGTGTCGGTTGTGTTTCCCGTGGTTGTCCTCGATCTTATTTGATCGATGTGGCGTTTCCATGCTCGTCCATCGGTTGTTTGCAGGAGGTACGAGTGGGGACCTGTCAGCTGGGTTATAGTTGCCGGTACCCAAAGTGGATCTCCGGTAAGGTTCTTTGCCTAGACTGCGTCACCTGGGGAGAATGTTCGATTTTTGCTTGAGGAGTTTGGGGGTTTTTCTGGGTTGTATGTGAGGTGCAGTCTGTCAAGTGGGGACCTTAATTTTCTCCCCATTAATAGTTCTGCTGGGCTTTTGTTGGTAATTGTGTTCGGGGTTATGTGTTGTATAAAGAGCATTTTTGTTTATTTCTTCTTGGATTTCCCCGTGTTCAATTTTTTGGATGGTTTTTTTTGTGAATTGAACCATCCGTTCTGCCCTTCCGTTTGCCGCCGGATGTGCCGGTGCTGTCAGTGCGTGTCGTATGCCCCGTTCTGCTAGGAATTTTTCGAATTCCAGCGAGGTAAATTGGGGCCCGTTATCCAACACGATGACATCTGGGAGGCCGTGGGTTGCGCACAGCTTGCTGAGTTCTTTGGTCATGGCTTCCGTGGTGGTGGTTTTCATGTTGCTTACCTCCAACCAGTTGGAGTAAGCATCTACCGTGATAAGGAATATATGTCTTTTTGTGGGTCCAGCAAAATCTATGTGGATCCTGGACCATGGGCCTCTGGGGGTTTCCCATTCCAGGATTGGTGCTGCGGGGGGAGGGGCTCGGTCTGGTTTCTTGGCAGCATTTGCATTTTGCCACCCAAGTCTCGATTTGCTTATCCATCCCTGGCCACCAGGCGTAACTCCTGGCCAGGGCTTTTGTTCTAACTATGCCCGGGTGCCCCTTGTGTAACAACTCCAATACCTTCCCTTGTAACCTTATCGGTATAACAACTCTATCCCCCCAAAGTACACAACCTTTTTGTAATGAGAGTTCTGTTTGCCGATTCCGGAATGTCCTGAATGATTCGTCATCACCCTTTTCCGGCCACCCCTTTTCTACCCAATGTAACACCCGCGGCAGACGTTTGTCTTTATTATTCTCGCAGGCAATGTCTGATGCGGTTATGGGTAGATCGGGCAGAGTCTCTATGCTGAGGTGGCTGTCATGGGTGCTGGGTCGGTGTCTAGATCAGGTAACGGCGTACGGCTCAGGACGTCTGTGTGGGTGATTGTCTTACCGGGCCGGTGTGTGAGCCGGTAGCTGTAGGTGGCAAGGAATTCGGACCACCTTGTCATTCTAGGAGATAGAATGTTCGGGGTGGCCCTGTTCCCTGCCAGGATTCCCAGCAGCGGCTTGTGGTCGATGATGATGGTAAACGTGCGGCCGTAGAGGTACTCGTGGAACCTCTTCACTGCAGCAACAATAGCCAGGGCCTCTTTGTCCAGTTTACTGTAATTTCTCTCCAGTTTGTTGATTGTCCTTGAAAAGAAGGCGATGGGTGCTTCTTTTCCGTCGGGGAGCGTGTGGCTGAGGATGCCGCTGACGCCGAAAGGTGAGGCGTCGCATGTGACGGCAAGTGGTAGGGTCTCGTTGTATTGGATTAGGACAGCATCCGAGGTGAGCAGGTCCTTGGTTTTGCTGAAGGCGGCTTCCTCACATTTCCCCCAAGTCCATGTGGCCACCTTGTCCAAAAGCCTATGCAAAGGCTCTGCCGCGGTCGCCTTTTGGGGCAGGAAAACATTATAAAAATTAAGCAGTCCCAGAAATGCCTGCAATTCTGTTTTATTCTGTGGTGTTGGGGCTTCTTTAATGGCTCTGATTTTTTCCTCGGTTGGGTGGATGCCATGTCGGTCTAGGAGGTATCCCAGGAACTCGACCCACTCTGTGTACAGCTGGCATTTCTCTTTTTTCACCTTTAGCCTGGCCTCTTTGAATTTGGTTAGTACCTCCCTTAGACGACCCTCTAGTTCTTGTTGGATGGCCGCTGACACTAGCACGTCATCGAAGTAAGGCACCACCCCCTTAATTCCTTGCAAGAGTCTCTCCATGAGGCTCTGGAAAATTCCCGGAGCCACGCTGACTCCAAACTGGAGTCTGTTACAGCGAAATGCTCCCCGATGGGTGACTATGGTCTGCACCTCGGCGGTTTCTGCGTCGACTGGCAACTGTTGATAGGCTTGCGCCAGGTCAAGCTTCGCAAAGACCTTGCCCCCCCCCCCAGTGAGTGTAGAAGGTGCTGCACTACTGGGACGGGGTAGGCGCTTTGTTGTAAGGCGCAATTTAGGGTGGCCTTATAGTCCCCGCAGATTCTCACCAATCCATCGGGCTTGACTGGAGTGACTATGGGAGTCTCCCACCGGGTGTGATCGATTGGTTGTTGGACCCCTTGTTTGACGAGCTTGTCAATTTGCTCGTCGATTTTGGGCCGGAGTGCAAAAGGTACCCGCCATGGTTTTAGGCGTATTGGGGGAATGCTGGGGTCTAGGCTGAAGGAAATAGGGGGCCCTTGGTACTGGGCCTAGGGTGCCATTGAACACTTCCAGGAAGTCCTGTGCCGGTTGCTCCTCCCAGTCGGCATCTGCGACGTGGTCGACGCCCGTAACCTCGATCTGGAGTGGTAGGGTTGGCACGGCGGGGGCATAGTGGTTTCGGAGCAACGGCTTGAGGTCGGTCCAGTCCATCTCCTTCATGTCCCCAGGTTTCGCGAGGGCTTTTGCCATCATGAACACTGTGGGCCCGCAGTGTGTTTGGAAGACAGCTCTTTTCTTCTGCCCGGTTGCATCCTTCAAGTTGCTACTTTCAAGGAACATTAGGAATCAGTCTGTGTATGATTCCCAGTCCTCGGTAGCTGGGTTAAAGGGTGCAGGCAGTGTGATGCTGGCCATCTTGTTGGTCTCGTTTCTTCAGGACACGTGCTTGATGGGGTTAGTCTCGGGATCCCACCTTCGTCGCCAGTGTCATGTCCGTCGCGGGAAAGGAGACTCGGAGCCAGTGACTTAGTTTCAGCTCTTTATTAGGTCCCTAGATTGGCTGGGGTTTAAAGGGAAAAACAGTGGCTTTTATTCTCTGGCCGCCGCGGCAGCAGCCAATGGCACCGCTTTGAATCTCCTGTGATTAGTTTCCACCAATCGCGGGAGATTCGCTACGAGCCAATCAGTGCGGCTTGCTTGGCCAATGAGATCGCCGTGCGCTTTGGCCAATCACAGCGCGGCGCTTCCAAGTATGTTAATGTCTGTACAGAACAGCAGGCCCTGAGAGCAGAATCTGAGGGAGGTTCAGGGGGAGAACTTCCAAGCGGTGGACCTGGGATACTGGCCTTCCTGTGTTCCTCCCTGCCAGGGTGCACCTGCCTGTCCCTTCAGTTCCTCCCCCACTCAGCCCCCCACATTTCCCCCTTCTAGGCCAAGAAGTCCATATTAATGTCCCCCCCCAGTGAAGAAACATCCTCCCTTAACAACGGATGCAACTAAACCCGGAACAAAGGAGTTCCAACAGCACCTTCAAACCCCTTGGAGGTTTTTTGGAATAGAAAATCTTGGCCCCAGACATTGGGACGGTCAGAGGGGTTTCCCCCCCACATAGAAGATCCCCACAACCAAGGATGGGCCACCAGATCTCCAGAAATCATGTCACTAGAAATCAGGTTGCACCATCCACCACACTGTGGGCATCACCGCCATCTTTGTAGGGATTCCCTGTGATAAGATGGGTGGCCAGTAAATTTAATGGATGGATAGATGGATGGATGGACAGACAAATAGATTTGGATTGATACATCTCAGCTGCAGACTTTCCATTATTTAAAAAACTAAGAAACATCACAATGTAAAGAATCTTGGTGTATTATAGGAACATTGTAAGATAACACAGGAATGAGAAGAAAATAAAAATAAAAATTTCCATCCATTCTATAACTTTCTCCCTATTTACCCAATGGTCTAGTCCACAAGTTGTCACTTTCCTGCTTCTTAATGAGCTCTTGTCCCAAAATTAATATTGCTAGAAAAGATAGGAAATGAAATTTCACTTCAGGCACAAGTACCAATGCACCCTACCTACAAACCCCATGCAACCTCAGTAGATGATCCCGCATTCTGGAGAGAGTTGGTACTAAGGAGAAGAAAGCTAGATTTTGCCACTAATGGTGTATATGAATTCTTTGACTAGCCAGGCAAAGGGTATCTACTATAGAAGAGTATCTTCATGTGCAACATTCGGGCCACATGCCTGCAGCCTGACAAAGTACATGTACATTTGATAGCATGGCCGGGGCCGCGGTTTGCAGAAGCAGTGAAGGACATTTACGGAGCCCACATAAAAGATCCAGATGCTGCCCTTCGGTTAATGTGGAAGAGATTCGACGAGGAGCATGGCGCTCTCACAGAGCTGGAATCCTCACTCTTGGACTGCCTCAGCAGCTTCCCTAAAATCAGTCTCAATGAACTTAGCCAGCTTAGGGAATTCTCTAACATACTTATACAGCTTAGAGCGGCACAAAAGGATCCCAACTTGCCGAGAGTCGCTTGTCTTAACCAGTTCGAAATGCAAAGCAACATCATTTAAAAACTACCACAACTGTTAATTGAACAATGGATCCAGTTGACTGAGGTCTTCAGGGCCAATGGTCAATTCTTCTCAAAGAATTTGTGGCCCACCAGGCACAGACGTGTAATGACACCAGGACCCGCAGACTCAGAGCTGATAGTTTCCCAAGTGACAAAAGAACCAGCAGGAACTATGCACCATCCATGGGTCTGGCACAAACTACAAAGGGAAAATCCCTCATGTCTATATATAAAATGGGGGTCGCGACCTCACCTATAAAGAATATGGGCAAAAGCCCATCGGAGACAACCCAATATAAACTTCTGAGAACAAAGAAAGTCCAGATTTGTCCACTCCAGAAATCTCCACACCTGCTGAACAGGTGCAAGGTATTTGGAAAGAAACCCTTCTACCAAAGGAAAGCTTTGATTGGTGAGCACAAACTCTGCTACAACAAGATGGGGGTGGTGGTGAACAGATGCCCAGAAGCCAAGGCTGCTGGGTGGGGTCCCTGCTGAAGAGTGCAGCATTTAACCTCTGGAGATCTGAGAAAGTCAGGATGATTCAGTTATTTGTAGCTACCAAACAATACAAAAAGATCCGACACTTTATCTGCTTCTCTCTCCGCCCACCGCAGAACCGTCTCTCTTTAGGTGACGTCCCAAAGGAATCGGCCCAGAAACCAATGACGCTCAAGCAGGGAGAATTCTCATTGGTACACACACACACACACACATACACTGTTGTGTCCGCGAAATGATGCCAGGAGTCGGTGATTTCATGCAACAGCTCTTTATTGGTTAGTTGGAACCGAACTGGCAAAAGGAAAAAAGCCCGTGGCTTTTATTCCTTTCACCGCGGTGGCTGTGACCAATGGCACCGCTTTGAATCTCCCGCGGTCTGAATGGACCAATCGCGGGAGATTCTTAGCGAGCTAATCGGCGCGGCTCGCCTGACCAATCGGAGAGCCCCGCGCTTTGGCCAATCAAAGCGCGGGGATCTCGAGTATGTTAATGAAGGACAGAACACCCCTCCCCTCTTGGTTCAGTCCTTATGTTGCGTAGTCACGTAGGTAGGCGGGGCTCCGTCTGGTCCTACTTGACCTGCGCAACTCAGTCGTAGGCTGGATCCCGGCCGGTTCGGTCAGGATCTCCGCTGCTCCTGCTGCCGTCGTGGGAACCGGCTGGTCGATCGGGCCGGTCCCTTCTCCATAGCTCCCTCCTGGGCCTTCCGGGTTGGTTGAGCTATGGGTTTCGCCGCTCCCGCTCGGTCTTTCCGGGTCGGTCGAGCTGGCTTGGCTGTTCCTTCCTGGCGAACGGTCGTGATGGCTACGTTCCGGTGAGTACTGCTGGTTTATTTTTCTTTGGATTCGGTCCCCTGGGTATTCCCTCCCCCCTTGGCTTGCGTTGTGGGGGTTGGTTTCGGCAGTTTGTTGCTTTGCAGTTCTCGACCTAAGTTGGTCGATGTGGTGTTTCCACGCTCGTCCGTCTGCTGTTTGTAGTCGGTACGAGTGTGGGCCTGTTGCTTGGGTGATGACGGCTGGGATCCATAGAGGGTCTCCCGTCAGGTTCTTTGCGTATACGGGGTTCCCGGGTGCGAAGGTTCGGTGTTTGGTGCTTGAATCTGGGGGCCTCTCCGGGTTATACGTGGGGTGTAACCTGTCGAGTGGGGACCTTAGCTTTCTGCCCATTAATAGTTCGGCTGGGCTTTTATTGGTTGTGGTATTTGGGGTTATGTGTTGGGTAAAGAGTAGTCTGTTGATTTTCTCTTGGATCTCCCCGTGGTCTATTTTCCGGATGGTCTTTTTAGTGAATTGGACCATCCGTTCCGCCCTACCGTTCGCCGCCAGGTGCGCCGGTGCTGTCAGCACGTGGCGGATGCCCCTTTCCGCTAGGAATTTTTCGAATTCCAGCGAGGTGAACTGGGGCCCGTTGTCAGAGACAACGATGTCTGGGAGGCCGTGTGTTGCAAAGAGTTTGCAGAGTTCCTTGATCACGGCCTCCGTGGTTGTCGTTTTCATGTTGGTTACCTCCAGCCAGTTGGAGTAAGCGTCAACTGTTATGAGGAAGGTGTGTCCTTTAGTGGGCCCAGCGAAGTCTATATGGATCCTAGACCAAGGTCCCCTTGGGGTTTACCACTCTAGGATGGGTGCTGTGGGTGGGCTTGGCCTAGTTTCCTGGCATCGTTGGCACCTAGCTACCCAGGCCTCTATTTGTTTGTCCATCCCTGGCCACCAAGCGTAACTTCTGGCCAGGGCTTTAGTCCTCACGATGCCAGGGTGTCCCTCGTGCAGCATTTCCAAAACCTTCCCCTGTAGCTTTTCTGGAATGACCACCCTGTCCCCCCATAGTATGCACCCTTTTAACAACGAGAGTTCCGTTTGGCGGTTTCGAAATGTTTTGACGGACTCGTCGTTGTCCCTTTCCGGCCACCCTTTCTCCACCCAATGCAACACCCGTGCCAGACGTTTGTCTTTATTAGTCTCTCGGGCAATGTCTGACGCAGTTATGGGCAGGTTGGGTAGAGTCTCTATGCTGAGGGTGGTCGTCGTGGGTGCTGGGTCGGTGTCGGGTTCCGGTAGCGGCGAGCGGCTTAAGGCGTCTGCATGGGAGATCGTCTTACCCGGTCTGTGTGTGAGTTCGTAGTTGTAGGCTGCCAGGAACTCGGACCACTTTGTCATTTGGGGAGACAGAATGTTCGGGGTGGCCCGGTTCCCTGCAAGGATTCCCAGCAGCGGCTTGTGGTCCGTTATGATGGTGAAAGTCCGGCCGTAGAGGTATTCGTGGAATCGTTTTGCGGCGGCAACTATAGCCAGAGCCTCTTTGTCCAGTTGGCTATAGTTCCGCTCCGGTTTGGTGAGGGTCCTTGAAAAGAACGCGATGGGCGCTTCTTTTCTGTCGGGAAGGGTATGGCTGAGGACAGCGCCGACGCCGAAGGGTGATGCGTCGCATGTGACGGCCAGAGGCAGGGTCTCGTTGAATTGTATGAGGACGGCATCGGAGGTGAGGAGGTCCTTCGTTCTTTGGAAGGCGGCTTGCTCCCATTTCCCCCAAGTCCAGGTCACCGCCTTGTCCAGGAGCCTATGCAAGGGCTCCGCCGCCGTCGCCTTTTGGGGTAGGAAAACATTGTAAAAGTTCAGTAACCCCAAGAATGCCTGTAGCTCAGTCTTTGACTTGGGGGTGGGGGCTTCTTTGATGGCCTTGATTTTTTTGCTTGTTGGGTGAATGCCGTGCCGGTCTAGGAGGTAGCCCAGGAATTCCACTCGTTCCGTGCAAAGCTGGCATTTTTCCCTCTTTACTTTTAGTCCCGTCTCTTTAAATTTAGTTAGGACCTCCCTTAGTCAACCTTCTAGTTCGGCTTGGTTGGCTGCCGACACTAGGACGTCGTCGAAATAAGGTACCACCTCCTTGATACCCTGCAATAGCCTCTCCATTAGGCTTTGGAATATGCCCGGTGCCACGCTGACTCCGAATTGGAGTCGGTTGCATTTGAATGCTCCCCGGTGGGTGACAATGGTCTGCGCTTCTGCCGTTTGCTCGTCGACCGGCAACTGTTGGTATGCCTGGGCGAGGTCGAGCTTGGCGAAAACCTTGCCCCCTCCCAGTGAGTGCAGTAGGTGTTGTACTACTGGGACGGGGTAGGCGCTTTGTTGCAGCGCACCATTTAGGGTGGCCTTATAGTCCCCACAGATTCTCGCCGACCCATTGGGCTTGATCGGGGTGACTATGGGGGTCTCCCACCGGGCGTGGTCTATGGGCTGCAGGACCCCTTGTTTGACGAGCTTGTCAATTTGCTCGTCTATTTTGGGTTTCAGTGCGAATGGCACCCGCCTAGGTTTCAGGCGTTTGGGGGGGACATTAGGGTCTAGGTCGAACAATATAAGGGGCCTTCGGTACTTGCCTAGGTTTCCGTCGAAGACCTCTTGGAACTCCCGGGCTAGTTGCTGCTCCCAGCCATCGTCGGTGACGTGGTCGACTCCCGTGAGGGTGATGTCGAGCGGGGCGAACCATTGCAGTCCCAGTAGGCTTGGGCGGTCGCGGTCGACGATCGTTAGGGGGAGTCGTTCGGTGCGCCCCATATAAGTGATGTTAAAGCTTTTGGTGCCAACTACCGGGATGCGGTTTCCCTGGAAGTCCTTTACAATGAGTCTCTGCCTGTCTACGTTCCTCCGTTGGAGGGTAGGCACAAAACGCTTTATCTCATGCCATGCAATCATGGAGAGGTAGGACCCGGAGTCCACCTCCATTTTGCACGGCTGGCCCTCGATGCATACCTCGATGTGGACCTTCCGGGCGTCGTTGGTGATGGCGTGGCCGATGGTGACCGTCTGGTGGGTCTCCTCTCTCCGCCGGTTGTCGCCGCCTCGCGAGGATCGCCCGTTCCGGTCCCATCGGCTGTCCGAGGGGCGATCTCTGGTCCGGGGTGATGTGCTTTCTCTCCTCTGGTCGCTCTGGTCCCATCGTGCCGGGCTGCAATTTTTTTTCAGGCGGCAGACATGGGCGATGTGTCCCTTCTTGTCGCAATGTCGGCAGATCGATTCAAAGAACCGGCATTCTGACCTGGGGTGGTCGCCGCCGCAGCCGGCACAGTTGGTCCTCAACTTACGACCTCGTCGGTTCCGTGGTTCGCGCCCTGCCTGTAGTCGATGTATATCCTCCTCGTCATCGGAAGTGTCCGTTGCCGAGTGGAAATCGCCCTGGTGGGTGGTCATCTCGGGTTTGGGCTCGGTCGACCTCGCCGCATTGTTGTTTCCGCCGCAGTCCCCAGCGTTCGGTCTGCGCATGCGGTCGGCGGAAGTTCGGGTTGCTTCAGCGGCTGCGACTGCGGTGAGGGTGTCTGCTAGGCTGATGTTGCCCTTGGCCATCAGCCGGCTCTGGAGGACGGGGTCCCACAAACCGAGCACGATTCGGTCTTGCAGGGCGTTGTTTAGGTTATCGAATTCGCAGAGCCCCCCTAAACGCCGCAGCTCAGCGACGAAGTCGCTGAAGCTCTCACCTGACCTCTGGTCCCGCCAGTAAAACTCGTTGCGCCGGATCAGGATGGGTACCTCTGGAGCGTAGTGCCGCCGCAGTATGGGTTCGAGGACATCCCAGTCCATCGCAGTGGCATCGGCGGGTTTGGCCAGCACTTTGGTTATCTGGAAGACCTCAGTCCCACAGTGGGTCAAGAAGACGGCGCGTTTCATTGGGCAGGAGGCGTCCTTCATGCCGGTGCACTCGAGGTACATGCGGAATCAGTCGGCGAACGATTCCGAGTCCTCGGTGGCGGGGTTGAAGGGTGCTGGTGGTGCGATCTTTGCCATCTCGGTGGTTCGTCTGGCTTCCGTCGGACACGTGGTTCGGTTCAGGGTCTGGATCCCACTTTCGTCGCCAGTGTTGTGTCCGCGAAATGATGTCAGGAGTCGGTGATTTCGTGCAACAGCTCTTTATTGGTTAGTTGGAACCGAACTGGCGAAAGGAAAAAAGCCCGCGGCTTTTATTCCTTTCGCCGCGGCGGCCGCAGCCAATGGCACCTCTTTGAATCTCCCGCAGTCTGAATGGACCAATCGCGGGAGATTCTTAGCGAGCCAATCGGCGCGGCTCGCCTGACCAATCGGAGAGCCCCGCGCTTTGGCCAATCAAAGCGCGGGGATCTCGAGTATGTTAATGAAGGACAGAACACACACACACGTGTTTCACTTCACAGATGAAGGAGATTCTGCTGAAGGCAGAGTTGCTGCACTGGATGACAAGTGGGGAGGGGAAGCCCTGCTGCCAGCCACCACTTGGGGGGTCACAGACAGACACCCCCCCCATCCAAGGGGAAGCTAAACCAGGCAAAGGCGGAGAGGATCTGAAGGGATCCCTCCTAGCCCTCACCCCAGCCTCCCCCTCTTCCCGTGGGAATCCTCCGCTTGACTCTCTCGAGAAAGGCGCAGCTTCATTTTACGGGAGAAAAAAACCCAATTCCCTTCCTTGAAACCCAGGTCTCTCTTGCTCAGATATAACGTCTATATTGACTGTCTCCTTCCGATTCTCTGCCCCTCAACCCCAAATGGGAAGGAACCGCCCCTCTTTCTGTGGGCCAGTATAAAAGTGCAGGTGGAGAGTGGGATTGTGGTGAGTTTTTCCTCCGAGGAATTTGCCTATTTTGGCTGTGGAATGAGAAGCGCTCCTCAAACAAAAGGCTCATTTTTATTATTATATTTATTATTAAAATTATCATGGCATAAGATAGAAAATAAAGGTGGTAAAGAAATGGGAAAGGGAAAGGAAGAGGAAGGAGGAGGGTGGAATAAAGGGGGGAAAAGGAAACAGAAAGGAAAGGAAGATAGAAGGAGGAAAGGAGTGGAGGGGAATGGTATGGCTCAAAAGTCCAAAGTCAGAGAAAAAGGCTTCTTCCCCCCCCCAATCCAGAACTGCTGATTTCTCCTCTGGGGCTGGAAGCATCTGGCCAGGACACCCCTCCCTTTCCCCCCATTCATTCAATGGGAAGATTCTGCCCTAGGAAGAGTTGCTGCCCGTGTTCTGTTCTTCATTAACATACTCGAGATCCCTGCGCTTTGATTGGCCAAAGCGCGGGGCTCTCCGATTGGTCAGGCGAGCCGCGCCAATTGGCTCGCTAAGAATCTCCCACGATTGGTCCATTCGGACCGCGGGAGATTCAAAGCGGTGCCATTGGACGCGGCCACCGCGGCGAAAGAAATAAAAGCCGTGGGCTTTTTTCCTTTCACCAGTTCGGTTCCAACTTGCCAATAAAGAGCTTTGCACTAAGTCACCGACTTCTGGCATCATTTCGCGGACACAACACTGGCGACGAAGGTGGGATACTGACCCTGAACCGAACCACGTGTCCGACGGAAGCCAGACGAACCACCGAGATGGGGAAGATCGCACCACCCGCACCCTTCAACCCCGCCACCGAGGACTGGGAATCGTTTGCCGACCGATTCCGCATGTACCTCGAGTGCACCGGCCTAAAGGATGCCTCCGGCCCAATGAAACGCGCCGTCTTCTTGACCCACTGTGGGACCGAGGTCTTCCAGATGGCCAAAGCGCTGACCAAACCCGCCGATGCCACTGCGATGGACTGGGACGTCCTCGAACCCATACTTCGGCGGCACTACGCTCCAGAGGTACCCATCCTGATCCGGCGCGAGTTCTACCGGCGGGACCAGAGGTCGGGTGAGAGCTTCAGCGACTTCGTCGCCGAGATGCGGCCTTTAGGGGGGCTCTGTGAATTCGATAACCTAAACAACGCCCTGCGAGACCGAATCGTGCTCGGTTTGTGGGACCCCGTCCTCCAGAGCCAGCTGATGGCCAAGGGCAACATCAGTCTAGCAGACACCCTCACCGCAGCCGCAGCCGCTGAAGCAACCCGAACTTCCGCCGACCGCATGCGCAGACCGAACGCTGGGGACCGCAGCGGAAACAACAACCCGGCGAGGTCGACCGAGCCCAAGCCCGAGACGACCACCCACCAGGGCGATTTCCACTCGGCATCGAACACTTCCAATGACGAGGAGGATATCCATCGACTACAGACAGGGCGCGACCCACGGAACCGGCGAGGTCGTAAGTCGAGGACCAATTGTGCCGGCTGCGGCGGCGACCACCCCAGGTCGGAATGCCGGTTCTTCGAATCGATCTGCCGGCATTGCGACAAGAAGGGACACATCGCCCGTGTTTGCCGCCTGAAGAAAAATTGCAGTCCGGCACGATGGGACCAGAGCGACCGGAGGAGAGAAAGCACACCACCCCGGACCAGAGATCGCCCCTCGGACAGCCGATGGGACCGGAACGGGCGATCCTCGCGAGGCGGCGACAACCGGCGGAGAGAGGAGACCCACCAGATGGTCACCATCGGCGACGCCATCACCAACGACGCCCGGAAGGGCTACGTAGAGGTATGCATCGAGGGCCAGCCATGCAAAATGGAGGTGGACTCCGGGTCCTACCTCTCCATGATTGCATGGCATGAGATAAAGTGTTTTGTGCCTACCCTCCAACGGAGGAACGTAGACAGCCAGAGACTCATTGTAAAGGACTTCCAGGGAAACCACATCCCGGTAGTTGGCACCAAAATTTTAACATCACTTATAAGGGGCGCACCGAACGACTCCCCCTAACGATCGTCGACCGCGACCGCCCAAGCCTACTTGGACTGCAATGGTTCGCCCCGCTCGACATCGCCTTCACGGGGGTCGACCACGTCACCGACGACAGCTGGGAGCAGCAACTAGCCCGGGAGTTCCAAGAGGTCTTCGACGGAAACCTAGGCAAGTACCGAGGGCCCCTTATATCTTTCGACCTAGACCCTAACGTCCCCCCAAAACGCCTGAAACCAAGGCGGGTGCCATTCGCACTGAAACCCAAGATAGACGAGCAAATTGACAAGCTCGTCAAACAAGGGGTCCTGCAGCCCATAGACCACGCCCGGTGGGAGACCCCATAGTCACCCCGATCAAGCCCGATGGGTCGGTGAGGATCTGTGGGGACTATAAGGCCACCCTAAATGGCGCACTACAACAAAGCGCCTACCCCGCCCCAGTAGTACAACACCTACTGCACTGACTGAGAGGGGGCAAGGTTTTCGCCAAGCTCGACCTCGCCCAGGCATACCAACAGTTGCCGGTCGACAAACAAATGGCAGAAGCGCAAACCATTGTCACCCACCGGGGAGCATTCAAATGCAACCAACTCCAATTCGGAGTCAGCGTGGCACCGGGCATATTCCAAAGCCTAATGGAGAGACTATTGCAAGGTATCAAGGGGGTGGTACGTTACTTCGACGACGTCCTAGTGTTGGCAGCCAACCAAGCTGAACTAGAGAGTCGACTAAGGGAGGTCCTAACTAAATTTAAAGAGACTGGACTAAAAGTCAAGAGGGAGAAATGCCAGCTATGCATGGAACGAGTAGAATTCCTGGGCTACCTCCTAGACCGGCACGGCATTCACCCCACAAGCAAAAAAATCAAGGTCATCAAAGAAGCCCCCACCCCCAAGTCAAAGACTGAGCTACAGGTGTTCTTGGGGTTACTGAACTTTTACAATGTTTTCCTACCCCAAAAGGCGACGGCGGCGGAGCCCTTGCATAGGCTCCTGGACAAGGCGGCGACCTGGACTTGGGGGAAACGGGAGCAAGCCGCCTTCCAAAGAACGAAGGACCTCCTCACCTCCGATGCCGTCCTCATACAATTCAACGAGACCCTGCCTCTGGCAGTTACATGCGACGCATCACCCTTCGGCGTCGGCGCTGTCCTCAGCCATACCCTTCCCGACAGAAAAGAAGCGCCCATCGCATTCTTTTCAAGGACCCTCACCAAACCGGAGCGGAACTATAGCCAACTGGACAAAGAAGCTCTGGCTATAGTTTCCGCCGTAAAACGATTCCACGAATACCTCTACGGCCGGACTTTCACTATCATAACAGACCACAAGCCGCTGCTGGGAATCCTTGCAGGAAACCGGGCCACCCCGAACATTCTGTCTCCCCGAATGACAAGGTGGTCCGAGTTCCTGGCAGCCTACAACTATGAACTCATACACAGACCGGGTAAGACGATCTCCCATGCAGACGCCTTAAGCCGCTCGCCGCTACTGGAACCCGACACCGACCCAGCACCCACGACGACCACCCTCAGCATAGAGACTCTACCCAACCTGCCCATAACCGCGTCAGACATTGCCCGAGAGACTAATAAAGACAAACGTCTGGCGCGGGTGTTGCATTGGGTGGAGAAAGGGTGGCCGGAAAGGGACAACGACGAGTCCGTCAAAACATTCCGAAACCGCCAAAGGGAACTCTCTTTGTTAAAAGGTTGCATACTATGGGGGGACAGGGTGGTCATTCCGGAAAAGCTACAGGGGAAGGTGTTGGAACTGCTACACGAGAGGCACCCTGGCATCGTGAGGACTAAAGCCCTGGCCAGAAGTTACGCTTGGTGGCCAGGGATGGACAAACAAATAGAGGCCTGGGTAGCTAGGTGCCAACGATGCCAGGAAACTAGGCCAAGCCCACCCACAGCACCCGTCCTAGAGTGGTAAACCCCAAGGGGACCTTGGTCTAGGATCCATATAGACTTCGCTGGGCCCACTAAAGGACACACCTTCCTCATAACAGTTGACGCTTACTCCAATTGGCTGGAGGTAAGCAACATGAAGACGACAACCAGGAGGCCGTGATCAAAGAACTCTGCAAACTCTTTGCAACACATGGCCTCCCAGACGTCGTCGTCTCCGACAACGGGCCCCAGTTCACCTCGCTGGAATTCGAAAAATTCCTAGCGGAAAGGGGCATCCGCCACGCGCTGACAGCACCGGCGCACCCGGCGGAGAACGGTAGGGCGGAACGGATGGTCCAATTCACTAAAAAGACCATCCGGAAAATAGACCACGGGGAGATGCAGGAGAAAATCAACAAACTACTCTTCACCCAACACATAACCCCAAATACCACAACCAATAAAAGCCCAGCCGAACTATTAATGGGCAGAAAGCTAAGGTCCCCACTCGACAGGTTACACCCCACGTATAACCCGGAGAGGCCCCCAGACTCAAGCAACAAACACCGAACCTTCGCACCCGGGGACCCCGTATACGCAAAGAACCTCACGGGAGACCCGCTATGGATCCCAGCCGTCATCACACAAGCAACAGGCCCACACTCGTACCGGCTACAAACAGCAGACGGACGAGCGTGGAAACGCCACATCGACCAACTTAGGTCGAGAACTACAAACCAACAAAACGGCGACGCAGAAACAAGCGAAACCAACCCCCACAACGCAAGCCAAGGGGGGAGGGAATACCCAGGGGACCGAATACAAAGAAAAATAAACCAGCAGTACTCACCGGAAAGCAGCCATCACGACTCCTCGCCAGGAAGGAACAGCCAAGCCAGCTCAACCGACCCGGAAAGACCGAGCGGGAGCGGCGAAACCCATAGCTCAACCAACCCGGAAGGCCCAGGAGGGAGCTACGGAGAAAAGACCGGCCCGATCGACCAGCCGGTTCCCACGACGGCAGCAGGAGCAGCGGAGATCCCGACTGAACCGGCCGGGATCCAGCCTACAACTGAGTTGCGCAGGTCAAGTAGGACCAGACGGAGCCCCGCCTACCTATGTGACTACGCAACGTAAGGACTGAACCAAGAGGGGAGGGGTGTTTTGTCCTTCATTAACATATTCGAGATCCCCGGGCTTTGATTGGCCAAAGCGCGGGGCTCTCCGATTGGTCACGTGAGCCGCGCCGATTGGCTCGCTAAGAATCTTCCGCGATTGGTCCATTCGGACCGCGGGAGATTCAAAGCGGTGCCATTGGACGCGGCCGCCGCGGCGAAAGGAATAAAAGCCGTGGGCTTTTTTCCTTTCGCCAGTTCGGTTCCAACTTGCCAATAAAGAGCTTTGCACTAAGTCACCGACTCCTGGCATCATTTCGCGGACACAACAGCCCGGATGACAAGGGGGGGGGAAGGGCAGCCCCTCAGCCAGCCAGGACTTGGGGGTCAGACAGACACCTCCCAATCTGAAGGGAAGACAGGAAAACCCTCAGCTAAACCAGGAACAGATGAAGAGGATCTTCAGGGATCCCTGTGCTATCCAGACAGTTTATAGTTAATTGGAAATTGGCATAGTTAGCTAGGAACTGGGAGCTGTCCCCTTAAGGGAATGCAACATGGTAAATGTAGTTAAGGTATTCTGGGAAATTTAGTCAATGTCCTGTGGCCACATCTGTAGTCCTGATTGGTCACTGAATTGACCCTTGGTGGGTTGGGGGAGTTTTCTTCTTGCCTGAACCCCAGCAGCATGCTGATGCCTCACCCCCTCACTATGGGGATAAAAGAGCACTATCCTTTTACAGGATGATTTCAACTATGCAAAGAATTAGATGCATCTTGACATAACCGTGAGTTACCTTGAGGATACCTAATATAATCCAATAAAAGAAACTTTGTATGGAAGAACTTGTAGAGTTAACTGTTTGTCTTTATATTCAGCAAGTGAATCAAAGGACAGAATAATTTGAGCATAGGTTATTCTCGCTACTGTTAGAATATATATTATGATATTTGCTTGCTTTCCCTTTTAATTCCATAGTCAAGTTATCCATTTCCACACACTCTAAAAAATTTTTTTTTGTAAATTTTATTGGTTTTTAAAAACAAACATAAACAAAAAAACCATATAACATAAAAACATAATTTCTTTTATTATTAAGCCTTCAGGTGGTATGAAGTTTTCCTTCCAGTACTGAGTATTTGAAATTCTTGCTGCTGTTAATATATGTAATATAAGATATTTTATCTTTCTGTTATAGTTTTTTTTTTTAAATTATTCCTAAAAGGAATAATTCCAGGAAAAAATCTATTTTATTTTTAGTTAACTTTTCTAACTACGTTTGACTCATTTTTCAGTATTTTTTCACTTTGGGGCATGAATGAAAGACGGTACCTTGTTGTTGTCCATACTTCCAACAATTTGGTTTTAAATTTGGGTAGATCTTAGCCAGTCTTGAGGGTACCAAATGCCAACAATAGAACATTTTATACAGATATAAGAAAGATATAAGAAGGGTGTTTGAACACAGCACCTTGCTGGAAGCAAAGCGTGCATCATCTTTGTCGAGGCTTATCTGGGTTTTGGCGTCCTCCCAACTGTGCGTGCCTTGTTATCTTTTGGAAGTCTGCAAGTTATTATCCTGATCTGTCATGTTAATTACTTCAGCGTGGTTTGTGTTGGTTTTTTCAATTTTTAATTTATCTCTACTTTGGGTTTGGACTGTATTTCTTCCGTTTCTAGACTATTTTTGGAACAGTTTGGTTTTCAGCTGAGGATAACTGGACATTGGGGGGCAAGTTGGAGGTATTAAAGGGAAATTATCTACTTTTGTGACTTTGTTATCTTTGTGCCACGCCCCGGGTCATTACATGAACTGCAACTTTAAACGATCACTAAATAAACTGTTGTAAGCTGAGGACTACTGTATTTGATCACAGGTGGTAACTCTGAATCATGCCTCTTTTATTTAAAATCTCTTTCTCTGTCTCTATCTCGTTTGTTGCAGGCTACATTTTCACCATCCTGGTGCACACCCGTGAAGATTTTGAATCCAGAGCCCTAGCCAATGCCACCCACAAACCCAAACTATGGTTAAGATACATCGATGACACATTTGTTATTTGGCCCCATGGAAAAGAAAACCTAAACAATTTCCTAACAGACCTAAACAGCACACACCCCAAAAACAAATTCACCAGAATGCAGAATAGAAAATAGAATGCAGAATACAATAGAATGCAGAATAGAATAGAATGCAGCATAGAATGCAGAATAGAACAGAATGCAGAATAGAAAATAGAATGCAGAATAGAATAGAATGCAGAATAGAAAGCAGAATAGAATAGAATGCAGAATAGAATAGAATGCAGAATAGAATGCAGCATAGAATGCAGCATAGAATGCAGCATAGAATGCAGCATAGAATGCAGCATAGAACAGAATGCAGAATAGCAAATAGAATCCAGAATAGAATACTATAAAATGCAGTATAGAACATTACACAATATAAAAAGGTCATATAAATGTTTTATGAGTTGATATTCGCCTCCCCTCACTTCTTGAAGGTAACCCATATGACACAAAATGAAAAAAAATATTGCAGGTATAGGACTTAGGGTAGTGACCCCTACCCCGGGCTTGGTTGGATTTTCTTCATGAAACTTGTATCCAGCTTTGACGTTTCTACTCTTTACTCAAGATGCCTCTGATAAGGGGCCTTCCACTTATTAAATATTGGAGTTGTCTCCTGTGCCACATCAAATCGAGGATTCGCTGCACCTCATAATGGGTTTGGCCTCCTGTGATCATGGGGTCTTGGGGCTCACAAGGCAAGGGGCCTCAGGGTCGATCCCACCACGGGTTTTAAGAGGCTACTATGAAATACCAGGTATATTTTTCTAACAATTGGGGCAACTTCAGTTGCACTGTGATTAGGTTGATGACCTTTACTATGGGGAATGGTCCCATGAATTTTGGCCCCAATTTCTTATTAGGGAGCCTGAACTTCAAGTATTTGGTGGAGAGGTAGATCTTCTCCCCCACCTTGAATGGCCTTTGCTGGTGTTTGTCTGCTTATTTCTTATAGCTCTGTGCCGCTTTTGCCAGTACCTTTTTTACATTCTCCCAAGTTGCTTTCAGCATTGACATCCAATCGGTCAGGCTGACTGAGGAGGGGGGACCCCTGGAAACTCAGGCATTGGGACGAAGTCCATGCTGCTCACTACTTTGAAGGGGGTTAGTCCCGTGCTCCTGTGAACAGCAGTACTGTATGCAACCTCCGCAAAAGGCAGGAGGTCCGCCCAATTGGATTGCTGATAATTCGCGTAGCACCTCATATACTGATCTACCATAGCGTTCAATCTCTCTGCCCCCCACCCCCATTGGTGCTTGGATGAAAAGCCGAGCTAAGGTCCTGGGATGGCCCAATAGTGTGCAGGAACTCTCTCCAAAATTTGGCCGTGAATTGGACTCCTCTTTCTGAGATAATTTTCCCTAGTACTCCATACAGGCAGTAGATGTGTTTCAAAAACAGCTTGGCTAACTGGTGGGATGAGGGTAGCCCGCTGCACAGTTATGAAATGCGCCTATTTGGAAAATAAGTCTGTTACAGTCCAGATCACCATGTTTCCTTCACTTTTCAGTAACTCTACTATGAAATCCATTGTGATCTCCTCCCACGGCCTCGTTGATTCCGCAATCATCTGCAGCAATCTCGATGTGTGTGTGTGTGTGTTTCCTTGTCATTTTTTCATTGCGGAGTGAAGGGTGCAACTCTTTACATAACTGTCCATGTCTTTCTTTATGCCAGGCCATTAGAATTAACTTCAAGCGAAGTGTGAAGTCTTTAAGAACCCGAAGTGGGCTGCCGGTTTGTAGTCGTGGCTCCTCTGAAGGAGTAGTGTACGTAGGGATTCTGGAATGTAGAGTTTTGTTCCTTTTTATCTCTTTTTGTTAAGATGTGTCATATTTTTTCATTAAGATGTGTTGTTCTGGTAGCAGTTCAGTTTTTAATTTTGTGGTTAAGTCATCTGTGAGTCAGTCTTGTTAGTCGCGGCGTTGTCACCTGGTGGTTACTTGGGCAGCTATTTAGATAGGGGGGATGGTGGCATTTATAATCTCCTTGCTTTCACATTTATACTGGGGCATGTGAGAGAGGGCTTCAGCCAGAAAATTCTGTCCCCCTGGGATGTGTTTTAGCACAAAGTCGAATCAGCTGAAGTATTGGGCCCAGTGGACTTGATTGGTTGATAGTTTTCGTGGGTTTCCAGATTTTTGTGGTCAGTCCAAACTTCAAATAGCTTCTGGCCCCTTGAAGCAGGTGATGCCAGGTCTTCAATGCCCACCTTATCACAAAAGCCACTTTTTCCCATGCAGCCAATCGCCTCTCGATGTTCATGAGTTTGCGGGAGATGTAGGCACAGAGCTGTAGGTTTCCTTGGTCATTTCTTTGGATTAGCCCTGTTCCCACTGCCATGTCACTGCTGTCTGCTTGAATGATGAAGGTTTGTTCGGGGTCAGTCGCCTCAGCAAGCAATTCTTTCAGCACTTCAAATGATTTTTGGCAGATTAGGTCCCACTGTTGTAACTATGTATCATTGCAACTATGTATCATTCATGTGTTTGCAACATTGTATCATTCACGTGTAATCATTAACTTCTGTCTCTTCAGTGACCTTTGCAAGGCACGTACAAGGGACAAGGAGCTAGACGGTTGTTAATAAGCTTATCCACATTGTAAATGATCTGTCTGGTATGCAGCTTTGTAAACATGCACATCCTGATGAGATTATCCTGTTTGACTTGAGCTTTGATTAAATCATTTTCTTGTAAAAAAGCACAATAAAAGAGCGTGTGCCAAGACATTTGGGGTGCACTCATCCAGAGGAAACCTCGCTTCCTGTCGTTTCTCTCCCCTTCGCTCCCTATCATGAGCCGCCCATCTGATGCGGAATAGCAGATACCGCATCCCACTGTAGGGGTTGTCCCAGATGGAGTTTAGTTTCTGTACTCTCTATTTTTAGAAGGTCCATCATGGGTTTGGCAAACCTCATGAAGGAGGGGATAAATTGCCAGTAGAAGTTTGCAAACCCCAGGAAGTTTTGTTGCTGTCTGCAAGTGTGAGGGGCTTGTCTACTGAGGACAGTTTGTACTTTGGCTGGGTCCATCTCTATGCCTTCATTGGAGACTCGGTATCCCAGGTAGTCCAACTGTGTGCAGTGAAATTCTCATTTTGCCAGCTTGACATACAGATTTGCTGCTAGAAGTTTTTCAGTACTTGGCGCACTAGGGTACGTGGTCATCCATCGTCTCAGTGTAGATGAGAATGTCATTCAAGTAGACAATGAGCCTCTTATAAAGATGTTCGTGTAGCATCTCATTCATTAATTGCATGAACACCGCCAGGGCTCCCTGTAGTCTGAAAAGCATGACTTTGAATGGAAGCTCCCTAGGGGGCAGTTGAATGCTGTTTTCCATTCATCTCCCTCCCTGATGCAGACTCAATAGTATCCTTCTCTGAAGTCTAGTATGGTAAAGATCTTCCCTTTGGCCAGGTGGGATAGCATGTCCCTCATGAGCAGGAGGGGGTATCGATTATGTATGCACAGTCCATTGATCGCTCTAAAGTCAACGCATAATCTCATGGTCCCACGTTTTTTTTTTTCTTAGAACAGGACTGGGGCCGTGACCCGTGGCTTGGCTGGCTCGATGAAACCCCTTGTTAGGTTTTTGTCTATATATTTGTGCATTTCTTGCATTTCCGGGGGTGTCATGGCATACATTTTGGACTTTGGTAATTTTGCCCCAGGGATGATTTCTAGGGCACAGTCGATTTCATAGTGGGGAGGTAGGACATCACATTCAGCCTCACTGAACACCTCCGAGAGGTCCTGATATTCTCTCGGGATTGGTCCGGCCCCTGGGGTTTTGTCGGAGGTGGCTGCCAGTGGCTCTGGTGAACTCTCTGAGAGGGTTCCTGCATGGGTGCTGTTTCTATTCACTGGTGAGGTAGGGGCTGTGGTCCCTTTGTTATCCTCAATCTGCAGCTGCCCCTCTGCCACCAGGTGTTCGGGCCCCACTTGTCTAGCCAAGAAAGTCCCAGTATGATTGCATCTGTGATTTTGGGAGCCACTACAAATTGATTGTTTCCCAGTGTTCCACTAGCTCTAGTCTCACTGGTTCAGTTAAGTGAGTGGCCTAGGCTCCAGGGAGCCATCTACTTGTTCGAACAAGATTGGGTGGGCTAGCTTTTTGCTCTGATCCCCAAGTTTAAGATCTTGGTTAGGTTGATGAGGTATTTGGTGCAGGCTGAATCTATTAGGGCTTGGAAAGCTCCCTTATTTCCTGTTTTAGGGGCCATAAGTCATATTGGGAAGACAAAAGGTGGAATCAGTCCACTCACCGTTGGGTTGTTTTCGCCATCGTCCTCACTGTCATAGGGATCCGGTGACTAGTCATCGTTGTCCAGGGTTTTCCCCCATTCAGCTGGATGGAGAGGGACCTCTGCAGCCTGAAGGACCTTCTGCAATGCACTAGTGGCATGCCTGGGGCCTTGTTCCGGTCGTGCTCTTGGTGGTGGTTCTGGCTTTGGTTTCAGGCCTGGGTTGTGCATGCCGCTGCCATGTGCCCATCCCCCTGCATCAGAAGCATTTAATTGGGCTTTGTAGGAGGGCTGGTTTTGGGACCAGTTGTGGTGCTGTCACTCCTCATTGCCTGGGTGGTCTTTGGTCTGACTGATCTGTCTTTTTGGTTTCCAATGGCTTTCTAATGTCCTTAGCGCATAATGTCCCATCAACTTTTATGGCCACCTGGAACCACCAGCAGAGTCAGTTTGGGATGTCCCTATAGGTGGTTATTTGGCTAATGTGCTTATCTAGGCTTGTTCTGAAAAAACGAACCAGCATTCGTTCAGGCAAAAGGGAAGTTTCCCACTGATCCTCCTGAATTCATGGATGTGTTCCTTGATGGCTCGGCCTCCCTGGTTTAGATTCCTGAGCTCATCTTCCATGTACAAGTCCTCCTCTGCGTCCTCAAATCTGGCTTCTAGCAGTTGTATGAAGTCATCTGGGTCCTGCAGTTGAGGGGACCCTTCTCTTTTGGAGGGTTGCTAGCCACCCTCTTGCTTCTCTCTCAGAAATGGCATTCACCATGGCCCTAGGGAAGGGGTCGAGGTTTCCATAGTATTCTAGGTGGATCTCAGCTGAGTCAAGGAATAGAGCTAATTGGTTTGGGTCCCCATCAAATTTCCCCCTGAATCAGGACGGTTCATTGAGCACTGCTCCTCCCTCTTCCTGTCACCCTCTGTAAGCCTGCGCTCGAGGTGCCTGGCCTTCTTCCCTGGCTCTAGTTCGCACGGGGGGGGGGGGCTGCTGGTTGCATGGAGGAGGCACTGTCTGCAGCTTCGGACTCGTTTTTCTTCTGGTGGGGGATGAAGGAGAGCTGTGGCCTCGCCTGCTTCTCCTCACTTCAAAGTGCTCTGTAAAAACTCCCCTCTGGTTTGGGCAGCATGATGGGCCATCCTGCCAGTCAAATTCCTCCCCCGGTTGCTTCATGGGTCTCCCCTGGGATTCCATCAGGGACTTTGGGGTCCTGGCCTGTGCCCTGTCCCACATCCAATCCATTCTTCCCAGTTCACTCCAGTGCCTTCTCCCTTTCTGGGCCTGGAGATGGGGAAACTCAGCCTCTGAGGCTTTAGGAACTTTCTTTGTCCACCAGTCCTTATCTGGGCTTCTTTCTTGCCCTGGAGCCGGTCTCTTCACTTTGGAATTCAAGGAGGGCCAATCTCTCGTTTTAATTATTCTATCAGCTTTTATTTGCTTCTGGCTGGAGGCCAGGTCTGTTTCTCCTCCTGATCTCCTGATCTCTGCCACAGCTGCCATAGTTTCTCTCCATGCACCCCAGACGTCGGAGAGGCTGGGACCCAGGACTCCGGTCATTGATTTATTGTGAGAGTTGGCTGGCTGTCAGGACTCCGGCATGCACCCCCATTCAAATCATAAGTCTCTAGCCGCATCTCTCAGAGTAAACAGGATTGATTTATTAGTTGACATCTCAGTGTTTCCTGGTTGCAGATGACTCTGACACATAATTCACCCTGACACCCTGGTCTTCCCAACACACCCTGGATGTATATTCTCCAATGAGACACATCCATAGCCAAGAGTCATCAATCATGCTTTCCAGTAATAATTTTCCATGCCAGAAGCTTTGGTTGCCAAAGCGATTATCTAAAGCATTTAAAGAATGCACGGCTTTCCCCAACTCCCTTTCTGCTGACAACTAAAAAGACCAAGGAAGTATTTTTTTAGTTGACACTATGTTCAAGTAAAATATGAATGTTGTTCAAAACTACAAGTATGCTAATATAATTAATAGGAACATAAATAAGTGAATATAATTACAAATATGGTTAGAATTATTCTACTGTATTATTATTTTTAATATCAGTATCTCTGTTATTTTTTTCTCTTTTGTAAAATGGTACAATATAGTTCACTGTCTTCAAGGGAAACCACAGTTTGATGGCTTTCTAGATGTTAGTGCAGCATTTGAAACAATAAACAGAGAAATATGTTGGAGGCCTCAAAATGGAGCTCTGACATTTGGCCCTGATCCAAGCCCTTCTTTGAGAGGGAGGTTTGGACTCAATGGAGCCATGAGAAGAAGGATTGATATTTAGCAAGAATGAAGGGAAGGAGGCATATTTGAACCCTTGTTATTCAGTGTAGATATGAATGACTTCCTAGGACTAATGAAGGATCCAAAACAGATTATAAATAAATGTTATTTCATTCTTTGAAAAAAAAGGACTAAATTAGTGGACCAGCAAAATGTAGTGCACATTGTAACCTTGGATTTCAGAAAGGCTTTGACAAAAAAAAACCATCACCTACTTCCCGGTAAGCTAAAACTGTTATGTTCGGAAGGTCAGGCTCATAAAGATGAGAGACTTCAGTTCAGTAACAACAACTCTTTATTTCTCGGCAAGAACAAGCTAAAAAAAATAGCAGCCACGATGGCTCTTTTGTAGAGCTCTCCGTGGCTTGGCGGCCAATGACATCTCTTCAAGTCTCCCCCACTTGGTTTTGACCAATCGAGGCAGACTCTGAGCGAGCCAATCATAACTGCCCAGGCTGTCCAATCAGGTAGCGGTTGAAACGGACCAATGGGAATGCAGGGTTTCAAGTCTGCGACTATGGAACAAAATCTATGTGGGATAGACAGCATCATCCCCAGATGGATTCAGCCTGTGGTCCACAATGGAACATCATCTACATGGAGGGAAACAAGCAGTGGGGGACCCCAAGGTTCCATTTTAGGCCCAGGACTCTTCAACATCTTCATCAATGGTTTGGATGGTGTAAGATGTGGAAACCATCAAATTTGTAGATGACACCAAAGTGGCAGGAATTGCCAATGCTCCAGATCTAGATAGACTTGAACACTGGGCTTATCTGACAATATGAAATTCACTATAGAGAAAAGTAAGGTTTTACACTTAGGCAAGAAAAACCAAATGTATACTTACAGATGAGGTGATGCCTGGCTCAATAGCAGTAACTGGAATAGAGATCTTGGAATCTGAATGGACAATCCTTTAAATATGAGCCAGCAGTATGCGGTGGCAGCCCAAAAAGCCAGGGTAGGATTCTACTGGTTTGGACCAGTTCTATAGAAGTGGTTGTATTGTGCGCAGTTCTGAGAACCGGCAAATCGTGCCCCTGGCTGGCCCCTCCCCACTCCACCTGCCCCCCGCCCCACCCCGTCAGTCCTTATTGCGCATGTGCAACATTGCACGCATGCTGGACATCACTGACTGGGTTCTTCCCTGCCCAGTCACCTCCTTAAGGTATTTCTTTTTTTCCCCTCCCGACGATCAGCTGTTCCTATGATCAGCTATGCCGGGATCCCTCTCGCTGTCTTACACATCCCCACTCTCCATTTTTTGCCTTTCTGGACCTCAGCTCCCCAGGCGGCTTCCGTGAGGTTCTGGAGACCCCAAAAAGAGGGGAAGGTTGGATGCTGCCAAAAAAAGAAAAAAGGAGCCACACCCACCCAGTCACATGACCACACCCATGCCCACAGGACCAGTTGTTAAAAAATTTGAATCCCACCCCTGAAAAAAGTCATTGCAGTCCTAGACTGCAACTGAAGTCTCCCTGTGTCTTGTACAACTCGAGGAGAAGATTCCTCCACAAAGAATCTGGGATATAGAAGCAGAAAAATATGCAGCAATCCTCAATTATTATCATATTGGGATAGAATCCTAACTGCAATAATTTATATTTTTATGGTTTTTTTAAAATTTGTTTATTGTTTTCCACTATTACTCAATCTTGCTAATATTTTGCCTTTAATGTTTTAAAAATGTCTAATTGAAAAACTATTCCAATACATTCATAAGAACCAGGTTGGATTTATTAGAATCTAATATTTTGGATTTGATCTGACCCCAAATATGACATAGCATTCTTCATTGCTTTTTCAGATCAGTTATAAAACTGCTTCAGAGGCTCTGAGTGATAAAAGTAAATTCCCTTTTTTCTACCAGATGCTCCCCAAAGAAGGATTCCACTACCCAGCCATTGTCCAGCTGCTCCTCCATTTCAGATGGACCCTGATTGGCCTCTTTGCTTCAGACAAAAATAATGGAGAGATTTTCATGAGAACTTTCCCTCCTATGCTTGTCAGGAGTGGAACTTGTATTGTTATATCACAACCATTCTCAACAACTGTATATACTTCTCCCCTCAAGGAGGCCCTCTCTAAGTGGAGACAAGTCAATGTCTTTGTTCACTTCATGGAACATGTTTACATTTCAGACATAATTCTTCCTTATTCTATTTAACACTTATGCATTTGCCAGGATTCATTGAAGGGAAAGTCTGGATCCTCACAAATTTTGCACGGTATGAGACAGCAAAGTACAAACCTTTCAAATATATCCATAGTATTTGGGAGTTTGGTTATGAGGCAAAAGAAAAGCCAATGCATGATGCCTTTGAACCCTATTTTGTGGAAAATCCATTTCAAGTTCATCATTTCTGCTGTACTCTTTCCAAGCATGTCTTTTCTGTCAAAGGCCACAGAAGATGCACCCAGAAAGCCCCACTGGAGACCCAGGAGAAGAGGAATGAAATGCAGTTCACAAGTAACTACCAGGATTACATTCTCATGAAGACTCTGCCCAGGCCATGAATGCTGCCTATTCCTCAAGATCGAGGAGGGGAAGGAAGGAGGGAGAAAAGAGGCTGGGGGTGCCAAGGCTGCTGCCGTGGCAGGTATAGGGGTCCCGATGTGGATCCATTCATCTTAGATCCTTCTTCAGCAACAGAGTGGTCAATGTCTGGAATACTCTACCTGTCTCTGTGGTTTCCTCCCCAAATCCCAAAAACTTTAACTTTAGACTGTCTCCTGTTGACCTCACCCCTTTCCAAAGAGGTCTGTAGGGACCGTGCATAAGCGCACCAATGTGCATACCGCCCCTGTCCTATTGTTTCTTTTATTTTTCTTTTTCTTATATGTATCCATATATTCATTATTATGTTTTTACTTATACCTATTATTTTGTAAACAATTGAAAAAAATAAACAAACAAATAAATAAAAATAAATACTCAGGGAATAATGGCTCCAAAGAGTAGATACCATGGCATTTTGATATTTAGCAGTGCTAATTTGAAAACGCTGCTTTAAAAAAAAAAAAAAAAAACACTCCCGTATGTGTGGGTATGCAATGAGCATGCTGGGATTCCCTCTTTGTTCAGTCCCCACTGCATGTGGGTCTGTGTGCACCTCAACAGGCAGTTGAACCCCCCAATCTCCTTCAATAAAACAGACCCTGGCATGGATCTGGATGTTTTATTTTGAGAACAGGGAAACTGAGGAAACGCAAAGAGTGAAATCAAATAGAAAGACAAGACAGGCTGCATGAACTAACAGCCAGCAAAGCAGCTGGAACCTCTCCAGCGATGCTCCATGTGAGAGACGGAGGCCGTTTCCGGAGGTCTTGGTCAAAATGGCTGCTTCCATCATTTCCAAGGCTGACAGAAAATGGAGCCTGGCTTCAACCCATCGAGTTAAACTTATCTGCCCCCGGCCTTTAGGTGGGGCTAGAGCAACAACAGCACAATATTTACCTGTCGTGGCAGGTAAATTTGAAGGAGATCCTGAGACCATCTAGCCCAACCCCTCCTCTCTGCAGCAATCCCAGTTCAAGCTTCTCTGACTGATGGCTGTTCAATCTTTGCATTCAGACAATCTGGAAAGAGGAGACTGAACTGCTCTGCTTCCCTGGCTCAGCTCTAAAATAGCTCGTCCTTTTAGGATATTTTTCTCTCATTCATCTAAAATCTCCTCTCATGTAACTGAATGCATTTTTTTCTATGTCTGATACCCTGGAATGATAGTGAGCAGATCTTACACTTGTGTGTAACGTGTCAGTGGTTGGAAGAGGGATGCATCCTCCCTTTTCCAACCGAGAGTTTATTTCAGTTGGAAAAGCAGCTCCCAGACTCCTCCTGATCTTCAGCTCTTCTCCTTGTGGTCTTTCCTCCAAGCTAAGAGCAGCTCCTTTGATCTCTTCCTTGGCTTATTTCTCCTTCTCTGAAGTTCATGTAGATTTTGTGCAAATTCTTCCCCAAGTGTGGTGCCTGCAAGGGGTTCTGGTCCTTGAGTTGTGCTCTCCCCAAACCAGAATATTCTCTTCCTAAGATCCTTATGGCTGCATTTGCCTTCTTTCCATGAGCCTCACCTGCTGACTCTAATTCCGTTTCCAGTTAACTACGATTTTGAGATCATTTTCACAAACATACATATCAAGTTTGGCATCCCTCATCTTTCTTCCAGTCCATAATTCATGTTCTTATATGAGACTGTATTGTTAGTCAAGTCCTACTTACTAAACATCAGATATTTTTCTGCTGCTTTTTAATAGTGTGCTAATCATAAATATTGTTTGTGGAAACTTGATATTCCACTTATTAAAATATTATTTTATTCAAAAAGGTAAAATACAAGCTTTGGAAATAAAACTATTACAAAGACAAGACAAGACAAATCATTTTTTTAAAATTGTGCATTAAAAACAGACAAAACATACATATTGTCCCCCCAGTTGAATACAATACAGCAATAATGTATTTATTTATTTTATTTGTCAAGCAATTAGAAGATAACAGGTATAAGTATAAACATGGTTATGAATACATGGAATGGATACATATAAGAAAAATAAAAAGAAACAATAAGACAGGGATGGTAGGCATGATTGGTGCGCTTATGCATGCCCCCTACAGACCTCTTAGGAAAGGGGTGAGGTCAATAGTAGACAGTCTGAGGTTAGTTTTTGGGGTTTGGGGAAGAAACCACAGAGTCAGGTAGAATATTCCAGACATTGAACACTCTGTTGCTGAAGTCGTATTTCCTGCAATCAAGTTTGGTGCGGTTTACCTTGAATTTGTATCTATTGTGCTCTTGAATTGTTGTGGTTGAAGCTGAAGTATTCATTAACAGGTAGGACATTGTAATATATAATTTTATGTACTATACTTAGATTGGACTGAGGGCGGTGTAGTTCTAGTTTTTCTAGGTCTAGAATTTCAAGTCTGGTGGCATAAGGTATTCTACAATAAGTAGAGGAATGGAGAACTCTTTTTGTGAAATATTTCTGGACTTTCTCAACCGTGTTAATATCAGATACGTAATGTGGGTTCCAGACTGTTGAGCTGTATTCAAGTATTGGTCTAGCAAAAGTTTTGTATGCTCTAGTTAGTAGTGCGGTATTACCGGAGAAAAAGGTATGCAGGATTAGGTTAACAACTCTTAATGCCTTTTTGGCTATGTAGTTACAGTGGGCTCTAGGACTTAGATCATTAGAAATGAGTACTCCAAGATCCCCTTAATCCAATTAATCAAAATAAAATAGGCCCAAAAATTCCATAAAGAATCTCAGAGATAAAAAGAAAAGAAAAGCCACCATTAAGTCCAATATAAAAAAAGAAACAAAAAATAGAAGATAAAAGGAAAAAGAAAAAAAGAACTATTCAAATATTGAAAAGAGATAGGCTTAAAAAAGGGAAAAAATAAGTCCCCCTCCCCTAAAAAACCCCCAAACCCCAGAATCCCAAATGTTCACCAGAAATAAATACCTAATGGGGGGGGGGGGGGAATTAGAGGATAAGCCCAAAGCAGAAAAAAAGCAGCTTTCTGTCAAAAAGAAAAAACACACACATCGCACCTGTATAATATCTAAGGCTTTTTGTTAACTTCCAAACAATTTTTATGACTCTCTTCTCTGGGCTCGTGTAATCTTTTAAACTTTCTTTCAAGACCAGACTCCAGACTCTTTCTTTCAACCCAGAAGAGCACCTGCAGTAACACTCTTCCATGCTCTTCCCTCTATCTTATCAAACCAGATCAAAGTCCTTGAAAATAAGCCTCAGCTTTTTCTCAGCTTTGTCTAAGTCTCAGAAAGTGAAAGAGAAAACAATGTTTCCAAGTTTCTGGGTGGCAGTGTTACCAATTTTCCTCTATTATCACTCCCCCTCCTTTCCAAAACAAAAAAGTTAAACATATTTTAAAGAGCAAAAAATTAATTTAAAAACTTAAGAGAAAAACTAAAAAGGAATGTCTAACCTACAATATTATAAGAATAAAAAAGATAAAAAAGAGTCAGTCCAGTTTCAAAATAAAAAAGCATACATAAACAATCCAGCAATAACAAAAGGAAAAAACCCCTCTAATTTTGACTTCCTGTTTAAAATCGCCGCTTAACCACTTCTGTGTTCAATTTTACAATTTCTTTCTTTTTCTTAGGGTGTTCTCACAAGAAATAGAGTTAAAAAAAAATTCATCTCACCAAACCGACACACTTTCTCTTTCCATTCTCTTCTGTTCGGACCTGTCCCAACCTCATCGGCTTTAATGGCTGCCTCTTTGCCACTGGCAAAAAGAGCTTCTCCTGGATCTAGCAGGGACTTTGCGGTGTCCCTGGGATCAGCAGGATGTGCTCTTTACTTTTACCATCTCTTCGGGATGGTTTCGGTCCAAAAGGACCATTCGGCAATAAAGATATCAACGGCAATCTTGGAGCTTCAAGATCGCACGTCGTACCACCATGACACTAGCCCCTCCTTCCCCTGGTAGCAGAAATTTTGAGTACTTCGGAAAACCGGCCAATACCACCTGTGACTGGCCCTGCCCATATCTATTCTCCACCTCCCTAGTCCCAGCTGATCGCCTGGATCTTCTTTGGTTGCCCTGCACAGGAGAACAAAGCTGGAAAACAGGTTAGTGGGGTGAGGGGAATGGGATTTTGCAGTAACCTTTCCCTGCCCCACCCAAGCCTCACCCACCAAGCACACCATGCCCACCAAGCCACGCCCACAGAACTGGTAGTAAAATTTGAATCCCACCACTGTTGGGAGTCCTTGTTGTAAGCATCAAGGAGATGGGTCTCCTGGCCTTCAGCCTCTCCCATCCCAGGTGGCCCAGGAGAAGCTCTGGGAATTTGGGAGGACATTGCCTGGAGGGGATGAGATCTCCCTGGACCAAATTCTCTTGTGCTCTTTTCCTTTGAACTGAAAGTACTGAGAGATATCCTGGAGCAACCCCACCTCTGCCACCAATCGGTACCAATTGACCCAGACTCCATGCTCACAAAGCACTAGAAACATGAATTTGATTTGGGTTTTTTTTTGGGGGGGGGGATGTCTCTCCCTTCAATGGCTGGAGTGAGACTTTTTTTCACAAATCAGAAAGCTTACTTTTTTAAAAAAAATCAAAATAAAGAGAAATTCTAAATCCTTTCAACCAGAGAAGAAAGTAATGTTAACACTATAACTATTTTAGCTATTTTCGATCAGCTGTTTATAGAAACTAGTTTATAGAAACTAGCTCTCTAGTGGCTGCCTCTATATCTGCCCCGCCCTCTTTGTCATGACAACCATGGAGCCCAGGGGCCTTCAAACTTGGCAGCTTTAAGATTTGTGGAGTTCAACTCCCAGAATTCCTCCTCTAGTCATGTGAGCTCAGGAATTCTGGGAGTTGAAGTCCACAAGTCTTAAACTTACTAAATTTGAAGATCCCTGCTGTAGCCAATGAAACAGGGGAAAGAGACCATTGCCTGGATTCTCGCCTGCCCTCAGCCTGATGGAGAAGGGGGGCTTAAGCCCCTTCCCCAGAAAAGGCTGCCATGAAGAGGGTTTCCTCAGCTGGGGATTCTGGGGGGGCCATGGAGGACCCCTGTCTTCCTCAGGGTCACAGAGGGTCCCCTCCAGGTTGAGGCTACCTGCCTTTTCCTCCCAGACAGCCCCAGATCCCCCGTGGAAGTCCTGGCCCTGCATGGCTTCCCCCTGACAGGAGCCTCTCCTGGAAAGACACGGAGCCCAAGTGAGGCTGCAGAAACCCTGGGGGTTGTGTCCCCCCAGCATTCCACCTGGAGACCCATAAACCAGGTTAGCCTCTTCCCACAAAAGAGATGTCCCTGATTCTCTCCTCCTTCCTGGCCATCCTGGGCCTTTTATGTGTGTTTGGGCTTTGCTGAGTCCCCCATGCATGGGAAGGTTTGACATGGCATCTTCCATTTCCAGAACTCAGAAGCTGGAAGGGGATTCTACAGATCTGCTTCCCTTCCCCAATGTGGTGGTCTCCCATGGAAAGAATGAGACACAGGCTGGTGTACTCGGGATGGGAGCCTAGAGCAAATTCTAGTGCTCCCTTTTATTGAGAAATACATAGTAAGCATTCACATTGTGGATACATAGTAAGCATTCACATAGTAAGCATTCACATTGTGAATACATAGTAAGCATTCACATTGTGCATTACAATAATTAGATATAGCACACAAAACTGTTTACAATTGTCTAAGCTGCTTAATTGTTTCTGGTGTTTGTTTTTAATTTCCTTGCTTATTTCAGTGACCCTTAGGCAGACATTTATGTATAAGGTCTTAGACTAATCATTACCCAATACTGAAGTCAAAGTTTATTCCCACATCTCCCCTGTTTTAGTTTTTTGATGATTGCGGATGCCTCGGTAGCTTTTCGCCATCTGCAACAACAGTTCTCCTTCCGTAGGCTTCACCGACACATTCCTAAAAGTCCAGGGAGACATTCGATACAACAGCATACACAAAGAGAAAGTATAAAAAGCAATATCACTCCAACAATTAGGTGACGAATCCATGAACCATCTGGCAACCAGGACCAAAGTGCAGACCACACGTCCAGTCCCTCGTCCTCCGATTGTAATGGATCCTCACTCAGGGTTTGTTCCATATGCTGTATTGTAGCTGTAATGTTTGGAGAATAATCAGAGATATACATGCAACAATGTGTATGAATCACAGCGCAAACTCCCTCTTGCGCAGCCAAAATAGTGTTCACCGCATATCTGGTTTGCAGGACAAAGTCAAGGATTTTTCCTTGTTCTTCTTCAAGCAGCTTTAGCGTTTTAATGGTGTCTTTAAACATAGTAACTGTCCAATTGTTTAAATGATGCAAATCTCTATAGTTCATCATGATTCCTAAAGGAGGAATAACTCCCCTTGATATCTGTGTCCAGTAGTCATGATTCAAAACAGAGTTTACTTCCGTTGCGGAACGCGCATTGCGGATATGAGCAGTCCCCAAAGATTTTAAAATGACATGAGATGGGATTACTTTCCCAAAGGTGCAGACTCCTTTCCATCGTGCTGGCATGCGATCATAGACCATCTGTCCACACAGCAACCATAGATTTGCTCCCAGGAGATGGCCAACCGTATTTGGTTCAGCATAGATTAATCGTACAAAAGATTCCATTAACATAGCCAAATAAGTGGGCGGTGGTGCGTATTTCCCATTTGCACATTTGGGCAGCTGGTTTTCTATCATGATGGGACAACATGTGGCAGGGATAATTGGACACCCATTTTCATTGATCAAAGATATGATATCAAATTTAGAAATATTATGCACAAAGTAAGTGAGATTTTTAGTTTTCATGTCATCCAGATAAACCCGACTTCCATTGCCAATAACAATTGTTTTGTTGCAAAATGGATATGTTCTCAAGTAAGTCATATTCTCTACTGTCTCATTGTGAGTCCAGCAGATTCCCGCCACCTCTTGGATTCAGCTTCCAAGATGCAATGTATTTATGTTACTTTTAGTCCAATTGTTAGACCACATCCCTGAACAACCATAGCATTGTCCCTTATACCAGTCACCTTCGGCCAAAGGTACTGCAACCATTGGAAGCCCTGATGTTTTGTGAGTTGGCATGTGCATACATACCCAACAATCAGTTTTATTATGAAGGTTTGCTAGCTTCCCCATGTCCTGGATCAATGTGCTTCTTTTCCATTCCCCCAAATCCATCCCCTTGTCCCTTTGGCTGATGATAAGGACGCACACAGCGAGCAGGAACCGAAACAACTGTCCCCTCATCTTTAACAGCAGCGTATCAGCAGGACAGGTCCTTTCCACGTTGGATCTGGTAGTCTTTTATACTGAACTTTCGGTCTTGGCGTACCTGCAGAAGGAGAGGAAGCAAAATGCCTACAACCCCCCCCCCCAGGGGCACGGCACTGGGCTTTAAAATGGCCAGGCTTTCCACAATTAAAACAATTCCCTGTAGGTTTCATCCCCTTTTGCAATGCCATAGCCAAAGTCTCCATGTTGTAAACCTGAGAACCCACCACTGCACATGCTTTTAACAGATCAGCCAGAGTAACCTCACCTCTAGCCACCAAGGGCTGCAAGATACGCTTGCAGTCAGCGTTTGCATTTTCAACTGCCAATTTCAGCAAAAGTTCTTTTGCAGCTTCCTCATTAGAGATTTGCCTGGTAATAGCCAATTGTAGCCTTTCCACAAAATCATTATAAGACTCAGATGCTGTTTGCTTAATTTGAGAAAAAGACCGTGCTGGGGTTCCCACATCCTGAATGCGGGACAACGCCCCAAGGACAGCTGCCATAACCACTGGAAATACGTGATCAGGCAAATTAGCAGCTTGATCTGCAGTGGATTCAAACAAGCCTGCCCCATAGATTTGGTCTGGTGTATACAGCCCCTCTGAATTCCTTCCCCTAGTGACAGCCTCCCTTTGGTATTCTGAGTCAAAGACCACTTACTGAGTAGAGCTCAATATCATTCTCATTAAATCTTTCCAGTCACTAGGAATCATGTGTGAGGTAGCCAAACTTGTCAGAAGCCCCTTTGTAAAAGGACTTTGAATACCATAATCTTTTACTGCTTTTTTAATTTCCCTAAGAACTGTCAAAGGAATCGGAACCCATTCAGTCTGCAGATTGCCTTGAGCATCCACTTGCCTATTGACTGGAAACAAATTCATCTGGGTAATCTCATCAGACTCTAACTTCCCCTCATTGAAAGCCTGATGCATCATGGCTTGAACTTTTCCCATTTTTGATTGGATTTTATCATCCTCTGGAGTAGGCGTTGTTGGAAATGAGAAAGCACACTCCAGTTTTGGAGAAGGCGGGTGCAATACAATTCCTTTATAAGGAAGAGGTTCCACTAAAGTTTTTAAAAGAGGTTTCTAAAGCAGTCATAACAATCTTCCAAAATATCAAAATTTCAGCTGTTGCCCGTGGCTCTTCATGAAGGATATTTCCAATTCTCCTCCATGTGTCTAACTTTAAAGAGCCTTTCTCTGGATACCAGGGACATTGCCGCCAGATCTCTTGCAGCAGCTCTCTCACATTATCTTTTGAAAGAACTATTTGCTCCCCCATGGAGGGTTTAAAGATAAAGTAGTTTGTCCTGGGTAACTTCAGCAGCTCACTAACATGCTGTTCCTGTGGCTGAGAGAGTTTTCCCCCCATGTTCCCTGAATAATCCTATTGTCCAGCAACAGTTAAGTACGTACTTTACCTATTCCAGGCGAGGAAACACGGAGGTCCGGACACGTACCACCTGCAGTAGATCACGTTGGGGTCACCACTTGTGGTGGTCTCCCATGGAAAGAATGAGACACAGGCTGGTGTACTCGGGATGGGAGCCTAGAGCAAATTCTAGTGCCCCCTTTTATTGAGAAATTCGTACATAGTAAGCATTCACATTGTGGATTACAATAATTAGATATAGCACACAAAACTGTTTACAATTGTCTGAGCTGCTTAATTGTTTCTGGTGTTTGTTTTTAATTTCCTTGCTTATTTCAGTGACCCTTAGACAGACATGTATGTATAAGGTCTTAGACTAATCATTACCCAATACTGAAGTCAAAGTTTATTCCCACACCCCAACACGAGGCTCCCCAGCTTCTCCCTCCCAAGAGGGGCTCCCCACCCAGCCTGGCACCCCTGCAAGAGCCCCCTTGCCTGTCCTGTGCATGGGAAAGGGCAGCAGGGGAGCATGGGATATGGGCTTCCACATCCTCGGGTTTTTGAAGATGGAAATTGGATTTTGCAGATCTGCTTTCCATCTGCAACATGAGGATCCCTTCCCTCCTTCCTTCCCTCCCTCCCTCCTTCCATGGGGTGAGAGGCAACCTTGCATTCATCATCTTTTCACTTGTTTTTTTCCCAACTTCTCTCTGTGTCTGTGTGTGTGAGATTATTTTTTTTAACTCAGCAAAGTCCTGCTAATTAGTTTTTCACTAAAGTTGATTTTTTTTTCTTAAAAAAAAAAAAGGGCTGCAGTATTACATCAGCCCCTTTGTGGTGGTGCCTTTGAGCATTAGCTTTCTAAATAAATGTTGGTTCCAACTCAGAAGGGAGTTATTTCAGGCCAGTGACACGCTCAGACATTAAGTGTCTCCTGGGATCATCTCTTTAACTACGATGCCAACAAATGTTACATTTCTTTCTGTCTTCAGCCACAAGTGCCATGTATTCCCTCTGGGGTCAGATTCAAGGATGGAGACCCCAAACCTCTCAATTCTAGATGATGGATTTAATTCAATCTCATTATGAATCGCATGGGGCTAATTCCCCTTTCATTTCTTTCCAAAGAATTCCCCAGCAATCTTTGAGTCCAAAGTATTGTTGAATTATCCAGGGGTCCCTCCTGAGAGGGAGAATTATGATAAAAGCTTCAGCTCTGCTCTTTGGCTGAATCTCCCAGGGCAGAGAAATATGGAGTTTGGGGAGAGCCAGGGTCTGTGCTCTTAAATGTACGTCTCTTCCTTTGCAGCTGAGTGTTTCTCTGTGTTTCAATCAGGAAATTCCACCTTGTGAGAGTCCTTTGAATTCTTCCAATTCTCCTTTAGAAACAGGAAGGGGATTGATTGATTTTCCCCCATGAATTATGGGCCTCCTGATTCTGCTTCTGATGCTGCTGATGTCGCATCCAGTCTCTGGAAAGCTTGTATGTCCTCCGAAATACAAGCAGCAGGATGGACACTATCCACAGAGCTTTTACCACCCAGGAGACCATCTCCTTGGTGTAGTCATCAGGGGAAGTGAAATGTTGCCTACAAAGTTGCTTTTCAACGTGGCTCCTTCTCTTCAGTTTGTTTTCCCTAATTCGTAAGTCATTCTGGGTGATGAAGTTTCACTCCCTCTCTTCTCTCTTCTTCTCTGTTTTTTTATTTTTTTCATTTATTTCTACATTGGGGAATAAGTCTAATTTCCTGAATGATTTTGATTTCCATGGCTTCTCTCTTTTGTCTGATTTTGTGAAAGAGACTCAAATCCAAAAAGGGATCTGAAAAATAGCTGAAAGGACTGAAGATTATTTTCCTCTCTCAGTTCAGTCCTTAATTTATCACTTGAATAATGAATTTTATTTAAAGTAATGTTGAACCAGTTGTAGTTGCCTTACCTCAGCCAGTTTCCATATTTGTATAACTGATTGTTGCTTTTAGATCAATGTTGGCTTAAGGGTCAATAGGCTTGTGGAGGATTATATATATTATATATTAAAACAGTATTTGTTGTTGCTATTGATTATAACATTTTTTTACAATAGGGATGGTTCTGATTTTTCATCTGGCTTACAATTAATTTTTGCCATTCAAATGGTCATCAAAAATTCACTGCTCCTGCACAATCTCACCCTGGGCTACAACATCCATCACAACTATTGGAGCACTTTCCACACTTCAGATGCCTTGCTGGACATGCTCTCCACTGGAGACGCCAATGTCCCCAATTACAGCTGTGGAAGGAAAGAGAACCTTCTGGCTCTTTTTCATCGAGTTTACAGGAACATCTCCATCCAGATGTCAACATTAGGAAGCACCTACAAAGTCTCACAGGTTTGTTTGTGTTTTTCTCCATCTGGTACATTGAATGGTAGGTGTTCATGGGCGAGCAATAGAGGTAATCATGTCTTCTCCATAGAATTTAAGAGCTGCTTTTCTCCATATTAGCAAAAATGTCAATATTTTACTCCATTATATTCATGTTTAAATTAATCATAAAAGGCCTGGAACGCAAGGAATACTGTCAGGCTACAGATCTTTTCACATTCAATCAACTAGAATGAACTTCTGAAAAGGTATCAAAAGGAATCCTTTATTGAGATGAGTCAATTCATGTAGGGGTTAAAAGCAGCGTCTAAGGTCTCTCAGGCATGCACAGATAGATAAGTTTAAAACCCCTCCCCTTATTTTCATGTGTATTTAGTTAAACAAAGAGCCAACATGTTAACCCCCCACCTCCACCCCCTTTTTAGAACGATCTTTTTCAGAGTTTCCCAGGGCACATCTCACTATGGAATTTTTTATGGTCTCTTCATCTCCTGGCTGTCTCTCTCAGAGGTGATAGGTTCCGGCCATCTGGGTTTCCTCCCTCCATTGTGTCATGTGTGGGTTATACAAATTCCATATAAGATTAAATATATTTGGGTTACATTAAGAAGGATTTCTTTATCAGTCTCCCCCCTCCTTTTCTTCTTTCATTGAAGAAATGACAGATACACGGATCTGACAAAAACATTCCCTGGAGAAGACATTCTACCAACTATTTAATTGATCAAAAAATATCCTAGATGTTGGGGCCTCTATTGGCATGTTCTTTTTCAGATATAAATAATGCCTGCCATATCAAGTGGGATTGAAGTTGGCAATAGTAGCATTTTATCTATCTACAATGTGGAATAAAAAGGACTCTAGCAATTACAGGCCAAATAGATTGGCAGATATTGTGGTTAAAATTTATGTCATGACCCTCAAGTTAAACTTGAGACAAATGCATTCCATGCAGAAGAACCAAAAGGTTTTTTGTAGATTTAAAAACTATATAGATTTTATAATAAATCATGCATAAGAAAAATCTAATATTGACAACAAATTTGTCTTGAAATATCACAAAATATATCAGATGAAATTATAATTCAAAACATATTGAATGGTGCAAAGATGGATAGACTGACATTGAAAATAAAAGATGAAGGAGACACAGAATAATATTTAACATGGAATAGGTTTTATCAATGGTAAAACCTTCGATAAAATCACAGATAAGAGGTAGAAATTACATGAAAAAAGTATTGCTATTTTTAAGTAAACTTGAATATTGTTAAAAATATAAGTATGCTATCATAATTAATAGGAACATAAAAAAGTGAATATAATTGTAATTATGGTTAGAATTATTCTATTGTATTATTATTTTTATCATCAGTATATTCGTTATTTTTCTTTTCTTTTGTAAAATGGTACAATACAATACATTGTATTCTGTTTGCTGGCTTTCTAGATGTTAGTGCTGCATTTGCCACAATAAACAGAGAAATATGTGCACTCAAAATGGAGCTCTGACATTTGGCCCTGATCCAAGCCCTTGTTTGAGTGGGAGGTTTGGGCTCAATGGAGCCATGAGAAGAAGGATGAAGGGAAGGAGGCATATTTGAATCCTTGTTATTCAGTTTAGATATGAACAACTTCCTAGGACTAATGAAATATCAAAAACAGATCATAAATAAAATGTTAATTCATTCTTTGAAAAAAAAAGTACTAAATTAGTGGACCAGCGAAATGCAGTGCACATTGCAACCTTGGGTTTCAGAAAGGCTTTGACAAAATAAACCACCTCTTACTTCTCGGTAAGCTAAAACTAGGTGCGATAGACAACATCACCCCCAGATGGATTCAGCCTGTTGTCCTCAATGGAACTTCATCTACATGGAGGGAAACAAGCAGTGAGGGACCCCGAGGTTCTATTTTAGGCCCAGGACTCTTCAACATCTTCATCAATGGTTTGGATGAGGGGTTATCATCAAATTTGCAGATGAAGCTACTGAGGCAGGACATAAAAATATATTAATTTTAGAGAAATAATGATACAAGTTTTATAAATAGTGAAATAAGTGGTATTAACAAGAGAAAGAACAAGGACTGTGAAATGCCAAGCCACAAGGATCATGTAATGGACACAAAGTCGTATTTGCCAATATACCTTGTCTTGCTGTAACAAAACCACAAGCTAGGGAGTTTAGCAACATGGGTTTGTGACATCCAGCCATCCTAGCTTAGCAACAGGGGAAGGGGAAAGCTGTGTTTCAAGTAACCAATGAATTACTGACAAGTTATATTTCTGTGTTTTGCCCCTTCTGAAGAAGTATATAGGCATGTGCTGTTCTATAAGAAAGTTGTTCAGAAGTGACTCTCACTAAAATACTCTGAACCTGTTTGCGCAAATAAAACCAACTTATTTTTGGATTCCAAGGTCTGAGTCTTGTAATTTCCTGCAAACTACAGTGGCAGGAATAGCCAATACCCCAGAAGACAGGCTCAAGATCAAGATGGATCTGGATAGACTTGAACACTGGGCTCATCTAACAAAATGAAATTCACTGTAGAGAAAAGTAAGGTTTTACACTTAGGCAAGAAAAGCCAAATGTACACTTACAGATTAGGTGACACCTGGCTCAATAGCAGTAACCATGATAGAGATCTTGGAGTCTGAATGGACAATCCCTTAACTATGAGCCAGCAGTGTGTGGCAGCAGCCAAAAAAAGCCATTGCAATCCTAGACTGCAACTGAAGTCTCCCTGTTTCTTGTACAACTGGAGAAGAAGCTGAAAAGATTCCTCCACAAAGAATCTGGGATATGGAAGCAGAATAAGGTGCAGCAATCCTCCAATATTATCATAGGCCCTTTACTGGAATAAAATCGTTCAGTTGGCATTTTTCACATGTTAATCTAGTTGCAATAATTTATATTGTTTTTGGTTTTTTCATCTGTTTATTATTTTTCACTATTATTCAATCTTGCTAATATTCTGCCTTTAATATTTTACACAATGTATACTTAACAAACTATTCTAATACATTCATGAAGAACCAGGTTGGATTTATGAAAATCTAATATTCTAGATTTGATCTGATGCCAAGTATAACACAGCATTCTTTGTTACTTTTTCAGATCAGTTATGAAACTGCTTCAGAGGCTCTGAGTGATAAAAGTCAATTTCCTTTTGTCTATCAGGTGGTCCCCAAAGAAGGATTCCAGTACCCAGCAATCATCCAACTGCTCCTCCATTTCAGATGGACCCTGATTGGCCTCTTTGCTTCAGGCACAGAGAAGGGAGACATTTTCATGAGAACTTTCCTACCTATGCTTGTCACGAATGGGATTTGTGTTGTTATATCACAATTCTCAACAACTGGACATACAGCAGCCCTCAGGGAGGCCCTCTCCAAGTGGAGACAAGTTAACGTCTTTCTTCACTTCGTAGAACATGATTCAATTTCAGACATAATTCTTCCTTTCCATTTAACATTTATGCGTTTGCCAGGATTCATTGAAGGGAAAGTTTGGATCATCACAAATCACGTATACTATCGAATGGCAGAGTCTAAACTTTTCAAATACATCCATAGTATTTGGAAGTTTGCTTATCTTCGAAAAAGACCGCGAATGGAGGATGCCTTTGAACCCTATTTATATGTGGAACATCCATTTCAAGATCATTATTTCCGCTGTTCTCTTTCAAAGCACGTCTTTTCTGGAAAAGGCCGCAGAAGATGCACCCAGAAAGCCCCACTGGGGACTCAGTGGAGAAAGAACAGGACGCAGAGTGTAAGTAACTATGACAGTTACTGCCTCATGAAGACTTTGGCCCAGACCATGAATGCTGCCTATTCCTCCAGATTGATGAGGGGAAGGAAAGAGGGAGAAAAGAGGTTGGAGGCTCTGAGGCTGCAGCCGTGGCAGGTATGGGGTCCTGGTGTGGATCCATTAACCTTTCATCTTTTGGAGGAGGAATCTGGAAGAGAAGGGGGGGAACCATCTCAGCAGATCTGGCCAATTCAATTACTCAGGGAACAATGGCTCCAAAGAGGAGATACCATGGCATTTTGATATTTGGACTGCTAATTTGAAAATGCTCCATTCCCTTTTTTAAACAAATCCCCGTATGTGAGGGTTTACAATGAGCATGGCGGGATCCCCGCTTTGTTCCGTCTGGATGTGTTATTGTGAGAATAGGGAAACTGAGGAAACACAAAGAGTGAGAATCAGATATCAAGGCGAGACAGGCAGCATGAACTAACAGCCAGCAAAGAAGCAGCTGGAACCTCTCCAGTGATGCTCCGTGTGAGGGATGGAGGCCGTTTCCGGAGGTCTTGGTCAAAATGGCTGCTTCCTTCTTCTCCAAGGCTGACAGAAAATGGAACCTGGCTTCAGCCCATCGAGTTAGACTTATCTGCCCCTGGCCACCAGCTGGGGCTAGAGCAACAACAGCACAATATTTACCTGTTGTGGCAGGTAAATTTGGAGGAGACCCTGAGACCATCTAGCCTAACCCTTCCTCTCTGCAGGAATCCCAGTTCAAGCTTCTCTGACTGATGGCAGCTCAATCTTTGCATTCAGACTGTGCTGGTTAGACAGTATATAGTTAGTTTGGGAATGAGAGCTGTCCCCTTAAGGGAATGCTAGATGGGAAATGTAGTTAATTCCTCTTGGGAGATGTAGTTCATGTCACGTGGTC
>JAUCBL010000605.1:30000-46984 GCA_033807585.1 Hydrophis major | reverse complement strand
TATTCTATTCTATTCTATTTCCTTCTATTCTATTCTATTCTATTCTATTCTATTCTATTCTATTCTATTCTATTCTAATTCTATTCCATTCCATTCCATTCTATTCTTCTCTATTCTGTATTCTATTCTACTCTATTCTAATTCTAATTCTAATTCTAATTCTAATTCTGATTCTGATTCTGATTCTGATTCTGATTCTGATTCTGATTCTGATTCTGATTCTGATTCTGATTCTGATTCTGATTCTGATTCTGATTCTGATTCTGATTCTGATTCTGATTCTGATTCTGATTCTGATTCTGATTCTGTTTCTGTTTCTGTTTCTGTTTCTGTTTCTGATTCTGATTCTGATTCTGATTCTGATTCTGATTCTACTCTATTCTGTATTCTATTCTGCTCTACTCGATTCTAACTTCTCTTCTATTCTGTTCTATTTTATTCAATTCAATTCAATTCTATTCTACTCTAACCTCATTCTATTCTAAACTACGCTACTCTATTCTAAACTACGCTACTCTATTCTAATTCTATTCCATTCCATTCTATTCTATTCTATTCTATTCTATTCTATTCTATTCTATTCTATTCTATTCTATTCTATTCTATTCTATTCTATTCTATTCTATTCTATTCTACTCTATTCTATTCTATTCTACTCTACTCTACTCTACTCTACTCCTATTCTATTCTATTCTATTCTTTTCCACTCTATTCTAATTCTATTCCACTCTACTCTATTCTAATTCGATTCTACTCTTATCTACTCTATTCTGTATTCAATTCTAATTCTAATTCTAATTCCAATTCCAATTCCAATTCCAATTCCAATTCCAATTCCAATTCCAATTCCAATTCCAATTCCAATTCCAATTCCAATTCCAATTCCAATTCCAATTCAATTCTAATTCTAATTCTAATTCTAATTCTAATTCTAATTCTAATTCGAATTCTACTCTATTCTGTATTCTATTCTGCTCTACTCTATTCTAATTTCTATTCTATTTCATTCTATTCTATTCTATTCTATTCTATTCTATTCTATTCTATTCTATTCTATTCTATTCTATTCTATTCTATTCTATTCTATTCTATTTCATTCTATTCTATTCTATTCCATTCTATTCTATTCTATTCTATTCTATTCTACTCTATTCTAATTCTATTCCATTCCATTCTATTCTATTCTTCTCTATTCTGTATTCTATTCTACTCTACTCTACTCTAGTCTACCCTATTGTAATTCTACTCTACTCTACTCTACTCTATTCTAATTCTAATTCTAATTCTACTCTACTCTACTTTACGCTATTCTAATTCTATTCTATTCTACTCTACTCTGCTCTACTCTACTCTACTCTACTCTAATTCTATTCTATTCTTTTCTATTCTATTCTACTCTACTCTACACTAATCTACTCCTATTCTATTCTATTCTATTCTATTCTATTCTATTCTATTCTATTCTATTCTATTCTATTCTATTCTATTCTATTCTATTCTATTCTATTGTATTCTGTTCTGTTCTATTCTATTCTATTCTATTCTATTCTATTCTATTCTATTCTATTCTATTCTATTCCATTCTACTCTATTCTAATTCTATTCCATTCCATTCTATTCTATTCTTCTCTATTCTGTATGCTATTCTACTCTTATCTACTCTAGTCTACTCTATTGTAATTCTACTCTACTCTACTCTATTCTAATTCTACTCTAATCTACTTCACGCTATTCTACTCTACTCTTCTCTTCTGTATTCTAATTCTATTCCACTCTACTCTATTCTAATTCAATTCTACTCTTATCTACTCTATTCTGTACTCTATTCTAATTCTAATTCTAATTCTAATTCTAATACTAATTCTAATTCTAATTCTAATTCTAATTCTAATTCTAATTCTAATTCTAATTCTAATTCTAATTCTAATTCTAATTCTAATTCTAATTCTAATTCTAGTTCTAATTCTAGTTCTAGTTCTAGTTCTAGTTCTAGTTCTGGTTCTGGTTCTGGTTCTGTTTCTGTTTCTGATTCTGATTCTGATTCTGATTCTGATTCTGATTCTGATTCTGATTCTGATTCTGATTCTGATTCTGATTCTGATTCTGATTCTGATTCTGATTCTGATTCTGATTCTGATTCTGATTCTGATTCTGATTCTGATTCTGATTCTACTCTATTCTGTATTCTATTCTGCTCTACTCTATTCTAATTTCTATTCTATTCTATTCTATTTTATTCTTTTCTATTCTATTCTATTCTATTCTATTCTATTCTATTCTATTCTATTCTATTCTATTCTAATTCTATTCCATTCCATTCCATTCCATTCTATTCTTCTCTATTCTGTATTCTATTCTAATCTACTCTACTCTAGGCTACTCTATTGTAATTCTACTCGACTCTACTCTACTCTAATTCTGATTCTACTCTACTCTACTTTACGCTATTCTAATTCTATTCTATTCTACTCTACTCTGCTCTACTCTACTCTACTCTTCTCTTCTGTATTCTAATTCTATTCCACTCTACTCTATTCTAATTCAATTCTACTCTTATCTACTCTATTCTGTATTCTATTCTAATTCTAATTCTAATTCTAATTCTAATTCTAATTCTAATTCTAATTCTAATTCTAATTCTAATTCTAATTCTAATTCTAATTCTAATTCTAATTCTAATTCTAATTCTAATTCTAATTCTAATTCTAATTCTAATTCTAATTCTAATTCTAATTCTAATTCTAATTCTAATTCTAATTCTAATTCTAATTCTAATTCTAATTCTAATTCTAATTCTAATTCTAATTCTAATTCTAATTCTAATTCTAATTCTACTCTATTCTGTATTCTATTCTGCTCTACTCTATTCTAATTTCTATTCTATTTCATTCTATTCTATTCTATTCTATTCCATTCTAGTCTATTCTATTCTATTCTATTCTATTCTACTCTATTCTAATTCTATTCCATTCCATTCCATTCTATTCTTCTCTATTCTGTATTCTATTCTACTCTACTCTACTCTAGTCTACCCTATTGTAATTCTACTCTACTCTACTCTACTCTATTCTAATTCTAATTCTACTCTACTCTACTTTACGCTATTCTAATTCTATTCTATTCTACTCTACTCTGCTCTACTCTACTCTACTCTACTCTAATTCTATTCTATTCTTTTCTATTCTATTCTACTCTACTCTACACTATTCTATTCTATTCTATTCTATTCTATTCTATTCTATTCTATTCTATTCTATTCTATTCTATTCTATTCTATTCTATTCTATTCTATTCCATTCTACTCTATTCTAATTCTATTCCATTCCATTCTATTCTATTCTTCTCTATTCTGTATGCTATTCTACTCTTATCTACTCTAGTCTACTCTATTGTAATTGTACTCTACTCTACTCTATTCTAATTCTAATTCTACTCTAATCTACTTCACGCTATTCTACTCTACTCTTCTCTTCTGTATTCTAATTCTATTCCACTCTACTCTATTCTAATTCAATTCTACTCTTATCTACTCTATTCTGTACTCTATTCTAATTCTAATTCTAATTCTAATACTAATTCTAATTCTAATTCTAATTCTAATTCTAATTCTAATTCTAATTCTAATTCTAATTCTAATTCTAATTCTAATTCTAGTTCTAGTTCTAGTTCTAGTTCTAGTTCTGTTTCTGTTTCTGTTTCTGTTTCTGATTCTGATTCTGATTCTGATTCTGATTCTGATTCTGATTCTGATTCTGATTCTGATTCTGATTCTGATTCTGATTCTGATTCTGATTCTGATTCTGATTCTGATTCTGATTCTGATTCTACACTATTCTGTATTCTATTCTGCTCTACTCTATTCTAATTTCTATTCTATTCTATTCTATTCTATTCTATTCTATTCTATTCTATTCTATTCTATTCTATTCTATTCTATTCTATTCTATTCTAATTCTATTCCATTCCATTCTTCTCTATTCTGTATTCTATTCTAATCTACTCTACTCTAGGCTACTCTATTGTAATTCTACTCGACTCTACTCTACTCTAATTCTGATTCTACTCTACTCTACTTTACGCTATTCTAATTCTATTCTATTCTACTCTACTCTGCTCTACTCTACTCTACTCTTCTCTTCTGTATTCTAATTCTATTCCACTCTACTCTATTCTAATTCAATTCTACTCTTATCTACTCTATTCTGTATTCTAATTCTAATTCTAATTCTAATTCTAATTCTAATTCTAATTCTAATTCTAATTCTAATTCTAATTCTAATTCTAATTCTAATTCTAATTCTAATTCTAATTCTAATTCTAATTCTAATTCTAATTCTAATTCTAATTCTAATTCTAATTCTAATTCTAATTCTAATTCTAATTCTAATTCTAATTCTAATTCTAATTCTAATTCTAATTCTAATTCTAATTCTAATTCTAATTCTAATTCTAATTCTAATTCTAATTCTAATTCTAATTCGAAATCTAATTCTAATTCTAATTCTAATTCTCATTCTGTCTCTGTCTCTGTCTCTGTCTCTGTCTCTGTCTCTGTCTCTGTCTCTGTCTCTGTCTCTGTCTCTGTCTCTGTCTCTGTCTCTGTTTCTGTTTCTGTTTCTCTTTCTGATTCTGATTCTGATTCTGATTCTGATTCTGATTCTACTCTATTCTGTATTCTATTCTGCTCTACTCTATTCTAATTTCTATTCTATTCTATTCTATTCTATTCTATTCTATTCTATTCTATTCTATTCTATTCTACTCTATTCTAATTCTATTCTATTCTATTCTATTCTCCTCTATTCTAATTCTATTCTACTCTACTCTGCTTTATTCTAATTCTACTCTACTCTACTCTACTCTATTCTAATTCTAATTCTACTCTACTCTACTTTACGCTATTCTAATTCTATTCTATTCTACTCTACTCTGCTCTACTCTACTCTTCTCTTCTGTATTCTAATTCTATTCCACTCTACTCTATTCTAATTCGATTCTACTCTTATCTACTCTATTCTGTATTCTATTCTAATTCCAATTCCAATTCCAATTCCAATTCCAATTCCAATTCCAATTCCAATTCCAATTCCAATTCCAATTCCAATTCCAATTCTAATTCTAATTCTAATTCTAATTCTAATTCTATTCTATTCTATTCTACTCTATTCTACTCTATTCTAATTCTATTCCATTCCATTCTACTCTATTCTTCTCGATTCTGTATTCTATTCTACTCTACTCTTTTCTAGTCTACTCTATTGTAATTCTACTCTACTCTACTCTACTCTATTCTAATTCTCATTCTATTCTACTCTACTTTACGCTATTCTAATTCTATTCTATTCTACTCTACTCTGCTCTACTCTAATCTACTCTACTCTTCTCTTCTTCATTCTAATTCTATTCCACTCTACTCTATTCTAATTCGATTCTACTCTTAGCTACTCTATTCTGTATTCTATTCTACTCTATTCTAATTCTAATTCTAATTCTAATTCTAATTCTAATTCTAATTCTAATTCTAATTCTAATTCTAATTCTAATTCTAATTCTAATTCTAATTCTGTTTCTGTTTCTGTTTCTGTTTCTGTTTCTGTTTCTGTTTCTGTTTCTGTTTCTGTTTCTGTTTCTGTTTCTGATTCTGATTCTGATTCTGATTCTGATTCTGATTCTGATTCTGATTCTGATTCTGATTCTGATTCTGATTCTGATTCTGATTCTGATTCTGATTCTGATTCTGATTCTGATTCTGATTCTGATTCTGATTCTGATTCTGATTCTGATTCTACTCTATTCTTTATTCTATTCTGCTCTACTCGATTCTAACTTCTCTTCTATTCTGTTCTATTTTATTCAATACAATTCAATTTTATTCTACTCTAACCTAATTCTATTCTAAACTACGCTACTCTATTCTAAACTACGCTACTCTATTCTAATTCTATTCCATTCCATTCTATTCTATTCTATTCTATTCTATTCTATTCTATTCTATTCTATTCTATTCCATTCCATTCTATTCTATTCTATTCTATTCTATTCTATTCTATTCTATTCTATTCTGTTCTGTTCTGTTCTGTTCTGTTCTGTTCTATTCTATTCTATTCTATTCTATTCTACTCTACTCCTATTCTATTCTATTCTACTCTATTCTAATTCTATTCCACTCTACTCTATTCTAATTCGATTCTACTCTTATCTACTCTATTCTGTATTCTATTCTAATTCTAATTCCAATTCCAATTCCAATTCCAATTCCAATTCCAATTCCAATTCCAATTCCAATTCCAATTCCAATTCCAATTCCAATTCCAATTCCAATTCCAATTCCAATTCCAATTCCAATTCCAATTCCAATTCCAATTCCAATTCTAATTCTAATTCTAATTCTAATTCTAATTCTAATTCTAATTCTAATTCTAATTCTAATTCTAATTCTAATTCTACTCTCTTCTGTATTCTATTCTGCTCTACTCTATTCTAATTTCTATTCTATTTCATTCTATTCTATTCTATTCTATTCTATTCTATTTCATTCTATTCTATTCTATTCTATTCTATTCTATTCTATTCTATTCTATTCTATTCTATTCTATTCTATTCTATTCTAATTCTATTCCATTCCATTCTATTCTATTCTTCTCTATTCTGTATTCTATTCTACTCTACTCTACTCTAGTCTACTCTATTGTAATTCTACTCTACTCTACTCTATTCTAATTCTAATTCTACTCTACTCTACTTTACGCTATTCTAATTCTATTCTATTCTACTCTACTCTGCTCTACTCTACTCTACTCTTCTCTTCTGTATTCTAATTCTATTCCACTCTACTCTATTCTAATTCGATTCTACTCTTATCTACTCTATTCTGTATTCTATTCTAATTCTAATTCCAATTCCAATTCCAATTCCAATTCCAATTCCAATTCCAATTCCAATTCCAATTCCAATTCCAATTCCAATTCCAATTCCAATTCCAATTCCAATTCCAATTCCAATTCCAATTCCAATTCTAATTCTAATTCTAATTCTAATTCTAATTCTAATTCTAATTCTAATTCTAATTCTAATTCTACTCTATTCTGTATTCTATTCTGCTCTACTCTATTCTAATTTCTATTCTATTCTATTCTATTCTATTCTATTCTATTCTATTCTATTCTATTCTATTCTATTCTATTCTACTCCATTCTAATTCTATTCCATTCCATTCCATTCTATTCTATTCTATTCTTCTCTATTCTGTATTGTATTCTAATCTACTCTAGTCTAGTGTACTCTATTGTAATTCTACTATACTCCACTCTGCTCTACTCTACTCTACTCTTCTCTACTGTATTCTAATTCTATTCCACTCTACTCTATTCTAATTCTATTCTACTCTTAGCTACTCTATTCTGTATTCTATTCTAATTCTAATTCTAATTCTAATTCTAATTCTAATTCTAATTCTAATTCTAATTCTAATTCTAATTCTAATTCTAATTCTAATTCTAATTCTAATTCTAATTCTAATTCTAATTCTAATTCTAATTCTAATTCTAATTCTAATTCTAATTCTAATTCTAATTCTAATTCTAATTCTAATTCTAATTCTAATTCTAATTCTAATTCTAATTCTAATTCTAATTCTAATTCTAATTCTAATTCTACTCTGTATTCTATTCTGCACTACTCTATTCTAATTTCTATTCTATTCCATTCCATTCTATTCTATTCTACTCTATTCTATATTCTATTCTGCTCTACTCGATTCTAACTTCTATTCTATTCGGTTCTATTTTATTCAATTCAATTCAATTCTATTCTACTCTATCCTAATTCTATTCTAAACTACGCTACTCTATTCTAATTCTATTCCATTCCATTCCATTCTATTCTATTCTATTCTTCTCTATTCTGTATTGTATTCTAATCTACTCTAGTCTAATGTACTCTATTGTAATTCTACTCTACTCTACTCTGCTCTACTCTACTCTACTCTTCTCTACTGTATTCTAATTCTATTCCACTCTACTCTATTCTAATTCTATTCTACTCTTAGCTACTCTATTCTGTATTCTATTCTAATTCTAATTCTAATTCTAATTCTAATTCTAATTCTAATTCTAATTCTAATTCTAATTCTAATTCTAATTCTAATTCTAATTCTAGTTCTAGTTCTAATTCTAAATCTAATTCTGTTTCTGTTTCTGTTTCTGTTTCTGTTTCTGTTTCTGTTTCTGTTTCTGTTTCTGATTCTGATTCTGATTCTGATTCTGATTCTGATTCTGATTCTGATTCTGATTCTGATTCTGATTCTGATTCTGATTCTGATTCTGATTCTGATTCTGATTCTACTCTATTCTGTACTGTATTCTGCTCTACTCTATTCTAATTTCTATTCTATTCTATTTTATTTCATTCTATTCTATTCTATTCTATTCTATTCTATTCTATTCTATTCTATTCTATTCTATTCTACTCTATTCTAATTCTATTCCATTCCATTCTATTCTATTTTTCTCTATTCTGTATTCTATTCTAATCTCCTCTCCTCTAGTCTACTCTATTGTAATTCTACTCTACTCTACTCTATTCTAATTCTAATTCTACTCTACTCTACTTTACGCTATTCTAATTCTATTCTATTCTACTCTACTCTGCTCTACTCTACTCTAATTCTATTCTATTCTATTCTTTTCTATTCTATTCTACTCTACTCTACACTATTCTATTCTATTCTATTCTATTCTATTCTATTCTATTCTATTCTATTCTATTCTATTCTATTCTATTCTACTCCATTCTAATTCTATTCCATTCCATTCCATTCTATTCTATTCTATTCTTCTCTATTCTGTATTGTATTCTAATCTACTCTAGTCTAGTGTACTCTATTGTAATTCTACTCTACTCTACTCTGCTCTACTCTACTCTACTCTTCTCTACTGTATTCTAATTCTATTCCACTCTACTCTATTCTAATTCTATTCTACTCTTAGCTACTCTATTCTGTATTCTATTCTAATTCTAATTCTAATTCTGATTCTGATTCTGATTCTGATTCTGATTCTGATTCTGATTCTGATTCTGATTCTGATTCTGATTCTGATTCTGATTCTGATTCTGATTCTGATTCTGATTCTGATTCTGATTCTGATTCTGATTCTGATTCTGATTCTGATTCTGATTCAACTCTATTCTGTATTCTATTCTGCTCTACTCTATTCTAATTTCTATTCTATTCTATTCTATTCTATTCTATTTTATTCTATTCTATTCTATTCTATTTCCTTCTATTCTATTCTATTCTATTCTAATTCTATTCCATTCCATTCTATTCTTCTCTATTCTGTATTCTATTCTACTCTATTCTAATTCTAATTCTAATTCTAATTCTAATTCTAATTCTAATTCTAATTCTAATTCTAATTCTAATTCTAATTCTAATTCTAATTCTAATTCTAATTCTAATTCTAATTCTAATTCTAATTCTGTTTCTGTTTCTGTTTCTGTTTCTGTTTCTGTTTCTGTTTCTGTTTCTGTTTCTGTTTCTGTTTCTGTTTCTGTTTCTGTTTCTGTTTCTGTTTCTGTTTCTGTTTCTGTTTCTGTTTCTGTTTCTGTTTCTGATTCTGTTTCTGATTCTGATTCTGATTCTGATTCTGATTCTACTCTATTCTGTATTCTATTCTGCTCTACTCGATTCTAACTTCTCTTCTATTCTGTTCTATTTTATTCAATTCAATTCAATTCTATTCTACTCTAACCTAATTCTATTCTAAACTACGCTACTCTATTCTAAACTACGCTACTCTATTCTAATTCTATTCCATTCTATTCTATTCTATTCTATTCTATTCTATTCTATTCTATTCTATTCTATTCTATTCTATTCTATTCTATTCTACTCTACTCTACTCTACTCTACTCCTATTCTATTCTATTCTATTCTATTCTATTCTATTCTATTCTATTCTATTCTATTCTATTCTATTCTATTCTACTCTATTCTAATTCTATTCCATTCCATTCCATTCTATTCTATTCTATTCTTCTCTATTCTGTATTCTATTCTAATCTACTCTACTCTAGGCTACTCTATTGTAATTCTACTCTACTCTACTCTACTCTAATTCTGATTCTACTCTACTCTACTTTACGCTATTCTAATTCTATTCTATTCTACTCTACTCTGCTCTACTCTACTCTTCTCTTCTCTTCTGTATTCTAATTCTATTCCACTCTACTCTATTCTTATTCGATTCTACTCTTATCTACTCTATTCTGTATTCTATTCTAATTCTAATTCTAATTCTGATTCTGATTCTGATTCTGATTCTGATTCTGATTCTGATTCTGATTCTAATTCTAATTCTAATTCTAATTCTAATTCTAATTCTAATTCTAATTCTAATTCTAATTCTAATTCTAATTCTAATTCTAATTCTAATTCTAATTCTAATTCTAATTCTAATTCTACTCTATTCTGTATTCTATTCTGCACTACTCTATTCTAATTCTATTCCATTCCATTCCATTCTATTCTATTCTATTCTATTCTATTCTATTCTATTCTATTCTATTCTATTCTATTCTATTCTATTCTATTCTATTCTACTCTATTCTACTCTATTCTAATTCTATTCCATTCCATTCTATTCTATTCTACTCTATTCTATATTCTATTCTGCTCTACTCGATTCTAACTTCTATTCTATTCGGTTCTATTTTATTCAATTCAATTCAATTCTATTCTACTCTATCCTAATTCTATTCTAAACTACGCTACTCTATTCTAATTCTATTCCATTCCATTCCATTCTATTCTATTCTATTCTTCTCTATTCTGTATTGTATTCTAATCTACTCTAGTCTAATGTACTCTATTGTAATTCTACTCTACTCTACTCTGCTCTACTCTACTCTACTCTTCTCTACTGTATTCTAATTCTATTCCACTCTACTCTATTCTAATTCTATTCTACTCTTAGCTACTCTATTCTGTATTCTATTCTAATTCTAATTCTAATTCTAATTCTAATTCTAATTCTAATTCTAATTCTAATTCTAATTCTAGTTCTAGTTCTAATTCTAAATCTAATTCTGTTTCTGTTTCTGTTTCTGTTTCTGTTTCTGTTTCTGTTTCTGTTTCTGTTTCTGATTCTGATTCTGATTCTGATTCTGATTCTGATTCTGATTCTGATTCTGATTCTGATTCTGATTCTGATTCTGATTCTGATTCTGATTCTGATTCTGATTCTGATTCTGATTCTGATTCTGATTCTGATTCTACTCTATTCTGTACTGTATTCTGCTCTACTCTATTCTAATTTCTATTCTATTCTATTTTATTTCATTCTATTCTATTCTATTCTATTCTATTCTATTCTATTCTATTCTATTCTATTCTATTCTATTCTATTCTATTCTATTCTATTCTATTCTACTCTACTCTACTCTATTCTAATTCTATTCCATTCCATTCTATTCTATTTTTCTCTATTCTGTATTCTATTCTAATCTCCTCTCCTCTAGTCTACTCTATTGTAATTCTACTCTACTCTACTCTATTCTAATTCTAATTCTACTCTACTCTACTTTACGCTATTCTAATTCTATTCTATTCTACTCTACTCTGCTCTACTCTACTCTAATTCTATTCTATTCTTTTCTTTTCTATTCTATTCTACTCTACTCTACACTAATCTACTCCTATTCTATTCTATTCTATTCTATTCTATTCTATTCTATTCTATTCTATTCTATTCTATTCTATTCTATTCTATTCTATTCTACTCCATTCTAATTCTATTCCATTCCATTCCATTCTATTCTATTCTATTCTTCTCTATTCTGTATTGTATTCTAATCTACTCTAGTCTAGTGTACTCTATTGTAATTCTACTCTACTCTACTCTGCTCTACTCTACTCTACTCTTCTCTACTGTATTCTAATTCTATTCCACTCTACTCTATTCTAATTCTATTCTACTCTTAGCTACTCTATTCTGTATTCTATTCTAATTCTAATTCTAATTCTGATTCTGATTCTGATTCTGATTCTGATTCTGATTCTGATTCTGATTCTGATTCTGATTCTGATTCTGATTCTGATTCTGATTCTGATTCTGATTCTGATTCTGATTCTGATTCTGATTCTGATTCTGATTCTGATTCAACTCTATTCTGTATTCTATTCTGCTCTACTCTATTCTAATTTCTATTCTATTCTATTCTATTCTATTCTATTCTATTCTATTTTATTCTATTCTATTCTATTCTATTTCCTTCCATTCTATTCTATTCTATTCTAATTCTATTCCATTCCATTCTATTCTTCTCTATTCTGTATTCTATTCTACTCTATTCTAATTCTAATTCTAATTCTAATTCTGTTTCTGTTTCTGTTTCTGTTTCTGTTTCTGTTTCTGTTTCTGTTTCTGTTTCTGTTTCTGTTTCTGTTTCTGTTTCTGTTTCTGTTTCTGTTTCTGTTTCTGTTTCTGTTTCTGTTTCTGTTTCTGTTTCTGTTTCTGTTTCTGATTCTGATTCTGTTTCTGATTCTGATTCTGATTCTGATTCTGATTCTGATTCTACTCTATTCTGTATTCTATTCTGCTCTACTCGATTCTAACTTCTCTTCTATTCTGTTCTATTTTATTCAATTCAATTCAATTCTATTCTACTCTAACCTAATTCTATTCTAAACTACGCTACTCTATTCTAAACTACGCTACTCTATTCTAATTCTATTCCATTCTATTCTATTCTATTCTATTCTATTCTATTCTATTCTATTCTATTCTATTCTATTCTATTCTATTCTATTCTATTCTACTCTACTCTACTCTACTCTACTCTACTCTACTCCTATTCTATTCTATTCTATTCTATTCTATTCTATTCTATTCTATTCTATTCTATTCTATTCTATTCTATTCTATTCTACTCTATTCTAATTCTATTCCATTCCATTCCATTCTATTCTATTCTATTCTTCTCTATTCTGTATTCTATTCTAATCTACTCTACTCTAGGCTACTCTATTGTAATTCTACTCTACTCTACTCTACTCTAATTCTGATTCTACTCTACTCTACTTTACGCTATTCTAATTCTATTCTATTCTACTCTACTCTGCTCTACTCTACTCTACTCTTCTCTTCTGTATTCTAATTCTATTCCACTCTACTCTATTCTTATTCGATTCTACTCTTATCTACTCTATTCTGTATTCTATTCTAATTCTAATTCTAATTCTAATTCTAATTCTAATTCTAATTCTAATTCTAATTCTAATTCTAATTCTAATTCTAATTCTAATTCTAATTCTAATTCTAATTCTAATTCTAATTCTAATTCTAATTCTAATTCTAATTCTAATTCTAATTCTAATTCTAATTCTAATTCTAATTCTAATTCTAATTCTAATTCTAATTCTAATTCTAATTCTAATTCTAATTCTAATTCTAATTCTAATTCTAATTCTAATTCGAAATCTAATTCGAAATCTAATTCTAATTCTAATTCTGTCTCTGTGTCTGTCTCTGTCTCTGTCTCTGTCTCTGTTTCTGTTTCTGTTTCTGTTTCTGTTTCTGTTTCTGTTTCTGTTTCTGTTTCTGTTTCTCTTTCTGATTCTGATTCTGATTCTGATTCTACTCTATTCTGTATTCTATTCTGCTCTACTCTATTAATTATTATTCTATTCTATTCTATTCTATTCTATTCTATTCTATTCTATTCTATTCTATTCTATTCTATTCTATTCTATTCTATTCTACTCTATTCTAATTCTATTCTATTCTATTCAATTCTATTCTATTCTATTCTATTCTATTCTATTCTCCTCTATTCTAATTCTATTCTACTCTAATCTATTCTGCTCTACTCTGCTCTACTCTGTTCTAATTCGATTCTACTCTACTCTGCTTTATTCTAATTCTACTCTACTCTACTCTACTCTATTCTAATTCTAATTCTACTCTACTCTACTTTACGCTATTCTAATTCTATTCTATTCTACTCTACTCTGCTCTACTCTACTCTACTCTTCTCTTCTGTATTCTAATTCTATTCCACTCTACTCTATTCTAATTCGATTCTACTCTTATCTACTCTATTCTGTATTCTATTCTAATTCTAATTCTAATTCTAATTCCAATTCCAATTCCAATTCCAATTCCAACTCCAACTCCAATTCCAATTCCAATTCCAATTCCAATTCCAATTCCAATTCCAATTCCAATTCCAATTCCAATTCCAATTCCAATTCCAATTCCAATTCCAATTTTAATTCTAATTCTAATTCTAATTCTAATTCTAATTCTAATTCTATTCTATTCTATTCTACTCTATTCTATTCTACTCTATTCTAATTCTAATTCTATTCCATTCCATTCTATTCTATTCTTCTCTATTCTGTATTCTATTCTACTCTACTCTTTTCTAGTCTACTCTATTGTAATTCTACTCTACTCTATTCTACTCTATTCTAATTCTCATTCTATTCTACTCTACTTTACGCTATTCTAATTCTATTCTATTCTACTCTACTCTGCTCTACTCTAATCTACTCTACTCTTCTCTTCTGTATTCTAATTCTATTCCACTCTACTCTATTCTAATTCGATTCTACTCTTATCAACTCTATTCTGTATTCTATTCTAATTCTAATTCCAATTCCAATTCCAATTCCAATTCCAATTCCAATTCCAATTCCAATTCCAATTCCAATTCCAATTCCAATTCCAATTCCAATTCCAATTCTAATTCTAATTCTAATTCTAATTCTAATTCTAATTCTAATTCTAATTCTAATTCTAATTCTAATTCTACTCTATTCTGTATTCTATTCTGCTCTACTCTATTCTAATTTCTATTCTATTCTATTCTATTCTATTCTATTCTATTCTATTCTATTCTATTCTACTCTATTCTAATTCTATTCTATTCTATTCTACTCTATTCTATATTCTATTCTGCTCTACTCGATTCTAACTTCTATTCTATTCGGTTCTATTTTATTCAATTCAATTCAATTCTATTCTACTCTATCCTAATTCTATTCTAAACTACGCTACTCTATTCTAATTCTATTCCATTCCATTCCATTCTATTCTATTCTATTCTATTCTTCTCTATTCTGTATTGTATTCTAATCTACTCTAGTCTAATGTACTCTATTGTAATTCTACTCTACTCTACTCTGCTCTACTCTACTCTACTCTTCTCTACTGTATTCTAATTCTATTCCACTCTACTCTATTCTAATTCTATTCTACTCTTAGCTACTCTATTCTGTATTCTATTCTAATTCTAATTCTAATTCTAATTCTAATTCTAATTCTAATTCTAATTCTAATTCTAGTTCTAGTTCTAGTTCTAATTCTAATTCTGTTTCTGTTTCTGTTTCTGTTTCTGTTTCTGTTTCTGTTTCTGTTTCTGTTTCTGATTCTGATTCTGATTCTGATTCTGATTCTGATTCTGATTCTGATTCTGATTCTGATTCTGATTCTGATTCTGATTCTGATTCTGATTCTGATTCTGATTCTGATTCTGATTCTGATTCTGATTCTGATTCTGATTCTGATTCTGATTCGGATTCTGATTCTGATTCTTATTCTGATTCTGATTCTACTCTATTCTGTATTCTATTCTGCTCTACTCTATTCTTATTTCTATTCTATTCTATTCTATTTTATTCTATTCTATTCTATTCTATTCTATTCTATTCTATTCTATTCTATTTCATTCTATTCTATTCTATTCTATTCTATTCTATTCTATTCTATTCTATTCTATTCTATTCTATTCTATTCTACTCTATTCTAATTCTATTCCATTCCATTCTATTCTATTCTTCTCTATTCTGTATTCTATTCTAATCTACTCTACTCTAGTCTACTCTGTTGTAATTCTACTCTACTCTACTCTATTCTAATTATAATTCTACTCTACTCTACTTTACGCTATTCTAATTCTATTCTATTCTACTCTACTCTACTCTAATTCTATTCTATTCTTTTCTATTCTATTCTACTCTACTCTACACTAATCTACTTCTATTCTATTCTATTCTATTCTATTCTATTCTATTCTATTCTATTCTATTCTATTCTATTCTACTCCATTCTAATTCTATTCCATTCCATTCCATTCTATTCTATTCTATTCTTCTCTATTCTGTATTGTATTCTAATCTACTCTAGTCTAGTGTACTCTATTGTAATTCTACTATACTCTACTCTGTTCTACTCTACTCTACTCTTCTCTACTGTATTCTAATTCTATTCCACTCTACTCTATTCTAATTATATTCTACTCTTAGCTACTCTATTCTGTATTCTATTCTAATTCTAATTCTAATTCTAATTCTGATTCTGATTCTGATTCTGATTCTGATTCTGATTCTGATTCTGATTCTGATTCTGATTCTGATTCTGATTCTGATTCTGATTCTGATTCTGATTCTACTCTATTCTGTATTCTATTCTGCTCTACTCTATTCTAATTTCTATTCTATTCTATTCTATTCTATTTTATTCTATTCTATTTTATTCTATTCTATTCTATTCTATTTCCTTCTATTCTATTCTATTCTATTCTATTCTAATTCTATTCCATTCCATTCCATTCTATTCTTCTCTATTCTGTATTCTATTCTAATTCTAATTCTAATTCTAATTCTGTTTCTGTTTCTGTTTCTGTTTCTGTTTCTGTTTCTGTTTCTGTTTCTGTTTCTGTTTCTGTTTCTGTTTCTGTTTCTGTTTCTGTTTCTGTTTCTGTTTCTGTTTCTGTTTCTGTTTCTGTTTCTGTTTCTGTTTCTGTTTCTGTTTCTGTTTCTGTTTCTGTTTCTGTTTCTGTTTCTGATTCTGATTCTGATTCTGATTCTGATTCTACTCTATTCTGTATTCTATTCTGCTCAACTCAATTCTAACTTCTCTTCTATTCTGTTCTATTTTATTCAATTCAATTCAATTCTATTCTACTCTAACCTAATTCT
>JAUCBL010000605.1:0-25000 GCA_033807585.1 Hydrophis major | reverse complement strand
ATTCTAATCTCCTCTCCTCTATTCTACTCTATTCTAATTCTAATTCTAATTCTAATTCTAATTCTGATTCTGATTCTGATTCTGATTCTGATTCTGATTCTGATTCTGATTCTGATTCTGATTCTGATTCTGATTCTGATTCTGATTCTGATTCTGATTCTGATTCTGATTCTGATTCTGATTCTGATTCTGATTCTGATTCTACTCTATTCTGTATTCTATTCTGCTCTACTCTATTCTAATTTCTATTCTATTCTATTCTATTTCATTCTATTCTATTCTATTCTATTCTATTCTATTCTATTCTATTCTATTCTATTCTATTCTATTCTACTCTACTCTATTCTAATTCTATTCCATTCCATTCTATTCTATTCTTCTCTATTCTGTATTCTATTCTAATATACTCTACTCTAGTCTACTCTGTTGTAATTCTACTCTACTCTACTCTATTCTAATTCTAATTCTACTCTACTCTACTTTACGCTATTCTAATTCTATTCTATTCTACTCTACTCTGCTCTACTCTACTCTACTCTACTCTAATTCTATTCTATTCTTTTCTATTCTATTCTACTCTACTCTACACTAATCTACTCCTATTCTATTCTATTCAATTCTATTCTATTCTATTCTATTCTATTCTATTCTATTCTATTCTATTCTATTCTATTCTATTCTATTCTATTCTATTCTATTCTATTCTACTCCATTCTAATCCTATTCCATTCCATTCCATTCTATTCTATTCTATTCTTCTCTATTCTGTATTGTATTCTAATCTACTCTAGTCTGGTGTACTCTATTGTAATTCTACTATACTCTACTCTGCTCTACTCTACTCTACTCTTCTCTACTGTATTCTAATTCTATTCCACTCTACTCTATTCTAATTCTATTCTACTCTTAGCTACTCTATTCTGTATTCTATTCTAATTCTAATTCTAATTCTGATTCTGATTCTGATTCTGATTCTGATTCTGATTCTGATTCTGATTCTGATTCTGATTCTGATTCTGATTCTGATTCTGATTCTGATTCTGATTCTACTCTATTCTGTATTCTATTCTGCTCTACTCGATTCTAACTTCTCTTCTATTCTGTTCTATTTTATTCTATTCAATTCTATTCTATTCTACTCTTACCTAATTCTATTCTAAACTACGCTACTCTATTCTAAACTACTCTACTCTATTCTAATTCTATTCCATTCCATTCTATTCTATTCTATTCTATTCTATTCTATTCTATTCTATTCTATTCTATTCTATTCTATTCTATTCTATTCTATTCTACTCTACTCTACTCTACTCTACTCTACTCCTATTCTATTCTATTCTATTCTATTCTATTCTATTCTACTCTATTCTAATTCTATTCCATTCCATTCCATTCTATTCTATTCTATTCTATTCTTCTCTATTCTGTATTGTATTCTAATCTACTCTAGTCTAGTGTACTCTATTGTAATTCTACTCTACTCTACTCTTCTCTACTGTATTCTAATTCTATTCAACTCTGCTCTATTCTAATTCTATTCTACTCTTAGCTACTCTATTCTGTATTCTATTCTAATTCTAATTCTAATTCTAATTCTAATTCTAATTCTAATTCTAATTCTAATTCTAATTCTAATTCTGTTTCATTCTAATTCTAATTCTAATTCTAATTCTGTTTCTGTTTCTGTTTCTGTTTCTGTTTCTGTTTCTGTTTCTGTTTCTGTTTCTGTTTCTGTTTCTGTTTCTGTTTCTGTTTCTGTTTCTGTTTCTGTTTCTGTTTCTGTTTCTGTTTCTGTTTCTGATTCTGATTCTGATTCTGATTCTACTCTATTCTGTATTCTATTCTGCTCTACTCGATTCTAACTTCTCTTCTATTCTGTTCTATTTTATTCAATTCAATTCTATTCTATTCTACTCTAACCTAATTCTATTCTAAACTACGCTACTCTATTCTAAACTACGCTACTCTATTCTAATTCTATTCCATTCCATTCCATTCTATTCTATTCTATTCTATTCTATTCTATTCTATTCTATTCTATTCTATTCTATTCTACTCTACTCTACTCTACTCCTATTCTATTCTATTCTATTCTACTCTATTCTAATTCTATTCCATTCCATTCCATTCTATTCTATTCTATTCTATTCTATTCTATTCTTCTCTATTCTGTATTGTATTCTAATCTACTCTAGTCTAGTGTACTCTATTGTAATTCTACTCTACTCTACTCTTCTCTACTGTATTCTAATTCTATTCCACTCTGCTCTATTCTAATTCTATTCTACTCTTAGCTACTCTATTCTGTATTCTATTCTAATTCTAATTCTAATACTAATTCTAATTCTAATTCTAATTCTAATTCTAATTCTAATTCTAATTCTAATTCTAATTCTAATTCTAATTCTAATTCTAATTCTAATTCTAATTCTAATTCTAATTCTAATTCTAATTCTGTTTTTGTTTTTGTTTCTGTTTCTGTTTCTGTTTCTGTTTCTGTTTCTGTTTCTGTTTCTGTTTCTGTTTCTGTTTCTGTTTCTGTTTCTGTTTCTGTTTCTGTTTCTGTTTCTGTTTCTGTTTCTGTTTCTGTTTCTGATTCTGATTCTGATTCTGATTCTGATTCTACTCTATTCTGTATTCTATTCTGCTCTACTCGATTCTAACTTCTCTTCTATTCTGTTCTATTTTATTCAATTCAATTCTATTCTATTCTACTCTAACCTAATTCTATTCTAAACTACGCTACTCTATTCTAAACTACGCTACTCTATTCTAATTCTATTCTATTCTATTCTATTCTATTCTATTCTATTCTATTCTATTCTATTCTATTCTATTCTACTCTACTCCTATTCTATTCTATTCTTTTCCACTCTATTCTAATTCTATTCCACTCTACTCTATTCTAATTCGATTCTACTCTTATCTACTCTATTCTGTATTCAATTCTAATTCCAATTCCAATTCCAATTCCAATTCCAATTCCAATTCCAATTCCAATTCCAATTCCAATTCCAATTCCAATTCCAATTCCAATTCCAATTCCAATTCCAATTCCAATTCCAATTCCAATTCCAATTCCAATTCTAATTCTAATTCTAATTCTAATTCTAATTCTAATTCTAATTCTAATTCTAATTCTAATTCTACTCTATTCTGTATTCTATTCTGCTCTACTCTATTCTAATTTCTATTCTATTTCATTCTATTCTATTCTATTCTATTCTATTCTATTCTATTCTATTCTATTCTATTCTATTCTATTTCATTCTATTCTATTCTATTCCATTCTATTCTATTCTATTCTATTCTATTCTATTCTACTCTATTCTAATTCTATTCCATTCCATTCTATTCTATTCTTCTCTATTCTGTATTCTATTCTACTCTACTCTACTCTAGTCTACTCTATTGTAATTCTACTCTACTCTACTCTATTCTAATTCTAATTCTACTCTACTCTACTTTACGCTATTCTAATTCTATTCTATTCTATTCTACTCTACTCTGCTCTACTCTACTCTACTCTTCTCTTCTGTATTCTAATTCTATTCCACTCTACTCTATTCTAATACGATTCTACTCTTATCTACTCTATTCTGTATTCTATTCTAATTCTAATTCTAATTCTAATTCCAATTCCAATTCCAATTCCAATTCCAATTCCAATTCCAATTCCAATTCCAATTCCAATTCCAATTCCAATTCCAATTCCAATTCCAATTCCAATTCCAATTCTAATTCTAATTCTAATTCTAATTCTAATTCTAATTCTAATTCTAATTCGAAATCTAATTCTAATTCTAATTCTAATTCTAATTCTAATTCTAATTCTAATTCTAATTCTGTCTCTGTCTCTGTCTCTGTCTCTGTCTCTGTCTCTGTCTCTGTCTCTGTCTCTGTCTCTGTTTCTGTTTCTGTTTCTGTTTCTGTTTCTGATTCTGATTCTGATTCTGATTCTACTCTATTCTGTATTCTATTCTGCTCTACTCTATTCTATTCTATTCTATTCTATTCTATTCTATTCTATTCTATTCTATTCTATTCTATTCTATTCTATTCTACTCTACTCTACTCTATTCTAATTCTATTCTATTCTATTCTATTCTCCTCTATTCTAATTCTATTCTACTCTAATCTATTCTGCTCTACTCTGCTCTACTCTGCTCTACTCTGTTCTAATTCGATTCTACTCTACTCTGCTTTATTCTAATTCTACTCTACTCTACTCTACTCTATTCTAATTCTATTCTACTCTTAGCTACTCTATTCTGTATTCTATTCTAATTCTAATTCTAATTCTAATTCTAATTCTAATTCTAATTCTAATTCTAATTCTAATTCTAATTCTAATTCTAATTCTAATTCTAATTCTAATTCTAATTCTAATTCTAATTCTAATTCTAATTCTAATTCTAATTCTAATTCTAATTCTAATTCTAATTCTGAATCTACTCTATTCTGTATTCTATTCTGCTCTACTCTATTCTAATTTCTATTCTATTCTATTCTATTCTATTCTATTCTATTCTATTCTATTCTATTCTATTCTATTCTATTCTATTCTATTCTATTCTATTCTATTCTATTCTATTCTATTCTACTCTATTCTAATTCTATTCTATTCTATTCTACTCTATTCTATATTCTATTCTGCTCTACTCGATTCTAACTTCTATTCTATTCGGTTCTATTTTATTCAATTCAATTCAATTCTATTCTACTCTATCCTAATTCTATTCTAAACTACACTACTCTATTCTAATTCTATTCCATTCCATTCCATTCTATTCTATTCTATTCTTCTCTATTCTGTATTGTATTCTAATCTACTCTAGTCTAGTGTACTCTATTGTAATTCTACTATACTCTTCTCTGCTCTACTCTACTCTACTCTTCTCTACTGTATTCTAATTCTATTCCACTCTACTCTATTCTAATTCTATTCTACTCTTAGCTACTCTATTCTGTATTCTATTCTAATTCTAATTCTAATTCTGATTCTGATTCTGATTCTGATTCTGATTCTGATTCTGATTCTGATTCTGATTCTGATTCTGATTCTGATTCTGATTCTGATTCTGATTCTGATTCTGATTCTGATTCTGATTCTACTCTATTCTGTATTCTATTCTGCTCTACTCTATTCTAATTTCTATTCTATTCTATTCTATTTTATTCTATTCTATTCTATTCTATTTCCTTCTATTCTATTCTATTCTATTCTAATTCTATTCCATTCCATTCCATTCTATTCTTCTCTATTCTGTATTCTATTCTAATCTACTCTACTCTAGGCTACTCTATTGTAATTCTACTCTACTCTACTATATTCTTATTCTAATTCTACTCTACTCTACTTTACGCTATTCTAATTCTATTCTATTCTATTCTACTCTACTCTGCTCTACTCTACTCTACTCTTCTCTTCTGTATTCTAATTCTATTCCACTCTACTCTATTCTAATACGATTCTACTCTTATCTACTCTATTCTGTATTCTATTCTAATTCTAATTCTAATTCTAATTCCAATTCCAATTCCAATTCCAATTCCAATTCCAATTCCAATTCCAATTCCAATTCCAATTCCAATTCCAATTCCAATTCTAATTCTAATTCTAATTCTAATTCTAATTCTAATTCTAATTCTAATTCTAATTCGAAATCTAATTCTAATTCTAATTCTAATTCTAATTCTAATTCTAATTCTAATTCTAATTCTAATTCTGTCTCTGTCTCTGTCTCTGTCTCTGTCTCTGTCTCTGTCTCTGTCTCTGTCTCTGTTTCTGTTTCTGTTTCTGTTTCTGTTTCTGTTTCTCTTTCTGATTCTGATTCTGATTCTACTCTATAATGTATTCTATTCTGCTCTACTCTATTCTATTCTATTCTATTCTATTCTATTCTATTCTATTCTATTCTATTCTATTCTATTCTATTCTATTCTATTCTATTCTACTCTACTCTACTCTACTCTACTCTACTCTACTCTATTCTAATTCTATTCTATTCTATTCTATTCTCCTCTATTCTAATTCTATTCTACTCTAATCTATTCTGCTCTACTCTGCTCTACTCTGTTCTAATTCGATTCTACTCTACTCTGCTTTATTCTAATTCTACTCTACTCTACTCTACTCTACTCTATTCTAATTCTAATTCTACTCTACTCTACTTTACGCTATTCTAATTCTATTCTATTCTACTCTACTCTGCTCTACTCTACTCTACTCTTCTCTTCTGTATTCTAATTCTATTCCACTCTACTCTATTCTAATTCGATTCTACTCTTATCTACTCTATTCTGTATTCTATTCCAATTCCAATTCCAATTCCAATTCCAATTCCAATTCCAATTCCAATTCCAATTCCAATTCCAATTCCAATTCCAATTCCAATTCCAATTCCAATTCCAATTCCAATTCCAATTCCAATTCCAATTCTAATTTAAATTCTAATTCTAATTCTAATTCTAATTCTAATTCTAATTCTAATTCTAATTCTAATTCTATTCTATTCTATTCTACTCTATTCTAATTCTATTCCATTCCATTCTATTCTATTCTTCTCTATTCTGTATTCTATTCTACTCTACTCTTTTCTAGTCTACTCTATTGTAATTCTACTCTACTCTACTCTATTCTAATTCTCATTCTATTCTACTCTACTTTACGCTATTCTAATTCTATTCTATTCTACTCTACTCTTCTCTTCTTCATTCTAATTCTATTCCACTCTACTCTATTCTAATTCGATTCTACTCTTAGCTACTCTATTCTGTATTCTATTCTACTCTATTCTAATTCTAATTCTAATTCTAATTCTAATTCTAATTCTAATTCTAATTCTAATTCTAATTCTAATTCTAATTCTAATTCTAATTCTAATTCTAATTCTAATTCTAATTCTAATTCTAATTCTAATTCTAATTCTAATTCTAATTCTAATTCTAATTCTAATTCTAATTCTAATTCTAATTCTAATTCTAATTCTAATTCTAATTCTAATTCTAATTCTAATTCTAATTCTAATTCTAATTCTAATTCTAATTCTAATTCTAATTCTAATTCTAATTCTAATTCTGTTTCTGTTTCTGTTTCTGTTTCTGATTCTGATTCTACTCTATTCTATATTCTATTCTGCTCTACTCGATTCTAACTTCTCTTCTATTCTGTTCTATTTTATTCAATTCAATTCAATTCTATTTTCTCTAACCTAATTCTATTCTAAACTACGCTACTCTATTCTAAACTACGCTACTCTATTCTAATTCTATTCCATTCCATTCTATTCCATTCTATTCTATTCTATTCTATTCTATTCTATTCTATTCTATTCTATTCTATTCTATTCTATTCTATTCTATTCTACTCTACTCTACTCTACTCTACTCCTATTCTATTCTATTCTATTCTACTCTATTCTAATTCGATTCTACTCTTATCTACTCTATTCTGTATTCTATTCTAATTCTAATTCCAATTCCAATTCCAATTCCAATTCCAATTCCAATTCCAATTCTAATTCTAATTCTAATTCTAATTCTAATTCTAATTCTAATTCTAATTCTAATTCTAATTCTAATTCTAATTCTAATTCTAATTCTAATTCTAATTCTAATTCTAATTCTAATTCTAATTCTAATTCTAATTCTAATTCTAATTCTAATTCTAATTCTAATTCTAATTCTAATTCTAATTCTACTCTATTCTGTATTCTATTCTGCTCTACTCTATTCTAATTTCTATTCTATTTCATTCTATTCTATTCTATTCTATTCTATTCTATTCTATTCTATTCTATTCTATTCTATTCTATTCTATTCTATTCTATTCTATTCTATTCTACTCTACTCTATTCTAATTCTATTCCATTCCATTCTATTCTATTCTTCTCTATTCTGTATTCTATTCTACTCTACTCTACTCTAGTCTACCCTATTGTAATTCTACTCTACTCTACTCTACTCTATTCTAATTCTAATTCTACTCTACTCCACTTTACGCTATTCTAATTCTATTCTATTCTATTCTACTCTACTCTACTCTGCTCTACTCTACTCTACTCTACTCTAATTCTATTCTATTCTTTTCTATTCTATTCTACTCTACTCTACACTAATCTACTCCTATTCTCTTCTATTCTCTTCTATTCTCTTCTCTTCTATTCTATTCTATTCTATTCTATTCTATTCTATTTTGTTCTATTCTGTTCTATTCTATTCTATTCTACTCTATTCTATTCTATTCTATTCTATTCTATTCTATTCTATTCTATTCTATTCTATTCTATTCTACTCTATTCTAATTCTATTCCATTCCATTCCATTCTATTCTATTCTTCTCTATTCTGTATGCTATTCTACTCTACTCTACTCTAGTCTACTCTATTGTAATTCTACTCTACTCTACTCTATTCTAATTCTTATAATACTCTAATCTACTTCACGCTATTCTACTCTACTCTTCTCTTCTGTATTCTAATTCTATTCCACTCTACTCTATTCTAATTCTATTCTACTCTTAGCTACTCTATTCTGTATTCTATTCTAATTCTAATTCTAATTCTAATTCTAATTCTAATTCTAATTCTAATTCTAATTCTAATTCTAATTCTAATTCTAATTCTAATTCTAATTCTAATTCTAATTCTAATTCTAATTCTAATTCTAATTCTAATTCTAATTCTAATTCTAATTCTAGTTCTAGTTCTAGTTCTAGTTCGAATTCGAATTCTGTTTCTGTTTCTGTTTCTGTTTCTGTTTCTGTTTCTGTTTCTGTTTCTGTTTCTGTTTCTGATTCTGATTCTGATTCTGATTCTACTCTATTCTGTATTCTATTCTGCTCTACTCTATTCTAATTTCTATTCTATTCTATTCTATTTCATTCTATTCTATTCTATTCTATTCTATTCTATTCTACTCTATTCTAATTCTATTCCATTCCATTCTATTCTATTCTTCTCTATTCTGTATTCTATTCTAATCTACTCTACTCTAGTCTACTCTGTTGTAATTCTACTCTACTCTACTCTATTCTAATTCTAATTCTACTCTACTCTACTTTACGCTATTCTAATTCTATTCTATTCTATTCTACTCTACTCTGCTCTACTCTACTCTACTCTACTCTAATTCTATTCTATTCTTTTCTATTCTATTCTACTCTACTCTACACTAATCTACTCCTATTCTATTCTATTCTATTCTATTCTATTCTATTCTATTCTATTCTATTCTATTCTATTCTATTCTTCTCTATTCTGTATTGTATTCTAATCTACTCTAGTCTGGTGTACTCTATTGTAATTCTACTCTACTCTACTCTGCTCTACTCTACTCTACTCATCTCTACTGTATTCTAATTCTATTCCACTCTACTCTATTCTAATTCTATTCTACTCTTAGCTACTCTATTCTGTATTCTATTCTAATTCTAATTCTGATTCTGATTCTGATTCTGATTCTGATTCTGATTCTGATTCTGATTCTGATTCTGATTCTGATTCTGATTCTGATTCTGATTCTGATTCTGATTCTGATTCTGATTCTACTCTATTCTGTACTCTATTCTGCTCTACTCTATTCTAATTTCTATTCTATTCTATTCTATTTCATTCTATTCTATTCTATTCTATTCTATTCTACTCTATTCTAATTCTATTCCATTCCATTCTATTCTATTCTTCTCTATTCTGTATTCTATTCTAATCTACTCTACTCTAGTCTACTCTGTTGTAATTCTACTCTACTCTACTTTACGCTATTCTAATTCTATTCTATTCTACTCTACTCTGCTCTACTCTACTCTACTCTAATTCTATTCTATTCTTTTCTATTCTATTCTACTCTACTCTACACTAATCTACTCCTATTCTATTCTATTCTATTCTATTCTATTCTATTCTATTCTATTCTATTCTATTCTATTCTATTCTATTCTATTCTACTCCATTCTAATTCTATTCCATTCCATTCCCTTCTATTCTATTCTATTCTTCTCTATTCTGTATTGTATTCTAATCTACTCTAGTCTGGTGTACTCTATTGTAATTCTACTATACTCTACTCTGCTCTACTCTACTCTACTCTTCTCTACTGTATTCTAATTCTATTCCACTCTACTCTATTCTAATTCTATTCTACTCTTAGCTACTCTATTCTGTATTCTATTCTAATTCTAATTCTAATTCTGATTCTGATTCTGATTCTGATTCTGATTCTGATTCTGATTCTGATTCTGATTCTGATTCTGATTCTGATTCTGATTCTGATTCTGATTCTGATTCTGATTCTGATTCTGATTCTGATTCTGATTCTGATTCTGATTCTGATTCTGATTCTGATTCTACACTATTCTGTATTCTATTCTGCTCTACTCTATTCTAATTTCTATTCTATTCTATTCTATTTTATTCTATTCTATTCTATTCTATTTCCTTCTATTCTATTCTATTCTATTCTAATTCTATTCCATTCCATTCCATTCTATTCTTCTCTATTCTGTATTCTATTCTAATCTACTCTACTCTAGGCTACTCTATTGTAATTCTACTCTACTCTACTATATTCTAATTCTAATTCTACTCTACTCTACTTTACGCTATTCTAATTCTATTCTATTCTATTCTACTCTACTCTGCTCTACTCTACTCTACTCTTCTCTTCTGTATTCTAATTCTATTCCACTCTACTCTATTCTAATACGATTCTACTCTTATCTACTCTATTCTGTATTCTATTCTAATTCTAATTCTAATTCTAATTCTAATTCCAATTCCAATTCCAATTCCAATTCCAATTCCAATTCCAATTCCAATTCCAATTCCAATTCCAATTCCAATTCTAATTCTAATTCTAATTCTAATTCTAATTCTAATTCGAAATCTAATTCTAATTCTAATTCTAATTCTAATTCTAATTCTAATTCTAATTCTAATTCTAATTCTGTCTCTGTCTCTGTCTCTGTCTCTGTCTCTGTCTCTGTCTCTGTCTCTGTCTCTGTCTCTGTCTCTGTCTCTGTCTCTGTTTCTGTTTCTGTTTCTGTTTCTCTTTCTGATTCTGATTCTGATTCTACTCTATAATATATTCTATTCTGCTCTACTCTATTCTATTCTATTCTATTCTATTCTATTCTATTCTATTCTATTCTATTCTATTCTATTCTATTCTATTCTATTCTACTCTACTCTACTCTACTCTACTCTACTCTATTCTAATTCTATTCTATTCTATTCTATTCTCCTCTATTCTAATTCTATTCTACTCTAATCTATTCTGCTCTACTCTGCTCTACTCTGTTCTAATTCGATTCTACTCTACTCTGCTTTATTCTAATTCTACTCTACTCTACTCTACTCTATTCTAATTCTAATTCTACTCTACTCTACTTTACGCTATTCTAATTCTATTCTATTCTACTCTACTCTACTCTGCTCTACTCTACTCTACTCTTCTCTTCTGTATTCTAATTCTATTCCACTCTACTCTATTCTAATTCGATTCTACTCTTATCTACTCTATTCTGTATTCTATTCCAATTCCAATTCCAATTCCAATTCCAATTCCAATTCCAATTCCAATTCCAATTCCAATTCCAATTCTAATTTAAATTCTAATTCTAATTCTAATTCTAATTCTAATTCTAATTCTATTCTATTCTATTCTACTCTATTCTAATTCTATTCCATTCCATTCTATTCTATTCTTCTCTATTCTGTATTCTATTCTACTCTACTCTTTTCTAGTCTACTCTATTGTAATTCTACTCTACTCTACTCTACTCTATTCTAATTCTCATTCTATTCTACTCTACTTTACGCTATTCTAATTCTATTCTATTCTACTCTACTCTTCTCTTCTTCATTCTAATTCTATTCCACTCTACTCTATTCTAATTCGATTCTACTCTTAGCTACTCTATTCTGTATTCTATTCTACTCTATTCTAATTCTAATTCTAATTCTAATTCTAATTCTAATTCTAATTCTAATTCTAATTCTAATTCTAATTCTAATTCTAATTCTAATTCTAATTCTAATTCTAATTCTAATTCTAATTCTAATTCTAATTCTAATTCTAATTCTAATTCTAATTCTAATTCTAATTCTAATTCTAATTCTAATTCTAATTCTGTTTCTGTTTCTGTTTCTGTTTCTGTTTCTGTTTCTGATTCTGATTCTGATTCTGATTCTGATTCTACTCTATTCTGTATTCTATTCTGCTCTACTCGATTCTAACTTCTCTTCTATTCTGTTCTATTTTATTCAATTCAATTCAATTCTATTTTCTCTAACCTAATTCTATTCTAAACTACGCTACTCTATTCTAAACTACGCTACTCTATTCTAATTCTATTCCATTCTATTCCATTCGATTCTATTCTATTCTATTCTATTCTATTCTATTCTATTCTATTCTATTCTATTCTATTCTATTCTATTCTATTCTATTCTATTCTATTCTACTCTACTCTACTCTACTCTATTCTACTCCTATTCTATTCTATTCTATTCTACTCTATTCTAATTCGATTCTACTCTTATCTACTCTATTCTGTATTCTATTCTAATTCTAATTCCAATTCCAATTCCAATTCCAATTCCAATTCCAATTCCAATTCCAATTCCAATTCCAATTCCAATTCCAATTCCAATTCCAATTCTAATTCTAATTCTAATTCTAATTCTAATTCTAATTCTAATTCTAATTCTAATTCTAATTCTAATTCTAATTCTAATTCTAATTCTAATTCTAATTCTAATTCTAATTCTACTCTATTCTGTATTCTATTCTGCTCTACTCTATTCTAATTTCTATTCTATTTCATTCTATTCTATTCTATTCTATTCTATTCTATTCTATTCTATTCATTCTATTCTATTCTATTCTATTCTATTCTATTCTATTCTATTCTATTCTATTCTATTCTTCTCTATTCTGTATTCTATTCTACTCTACTCTACTCTAGTCTACTCTATTGTAATTCTACTCTACTCTACTCTATTCTAATTCTAATTCTAATTCTAATTCTAATTCTAATTCTAATTCTAATACTAATTCTAATTCTAATTCTAATTCTAATTCTAATTCTAATTCTAATTCTAGTTCTAGTTCTAGTTCTGGTTCTGGTTCTGGTTCTGGTTCTGGTTCTGTTTCTGATTCTGATTCTGATTCTGATTCTGATTCTGATTCTGATTCTGATTCTGATTCTACTCTATTCTGTATTCTATTCTGCTCTACTCTATTCTAATTTCTATTCTATTCTATTCTATTTCATTCTATTCTATTCTATTCTATTCTATTCTATTCTATTCTACTCTATTCTAATTCTATTCCATTCCATTCTATTCTATTCTTCTCTATTCTGTATTCTATTCTAATCTACTCTACTCTACTCTACTCTGTTGTAATTCTACTCTACTCTACTCTATTCTAATTCTAATTCTACTCTACTCTACTTTACGCTATTCTAATTCTATTCTATTCTACTCTACTCTGCTCTACTCTACTCTACTCTACTCTAATTCTATTCTATTCTTTTCTATTCTATTCTACTCTACTCTACACTAATCTACTCCTATTCTATTCTATTCTATTCTATTCTATTCTATTCTATTCTATTCTATTCTATTCTATTCTATTCTATTCTATTCTATTCTATTCTACTCCATTCTAATTCTATTCCATTCCATTCCATTCTATTCTATTCTATTCTTCTCTATTCTGTATTGTATTCTAATCTACTCTAGTCTGGTGTACTCTATTGTAATTCTACTATACTCTACTCTGCTCTACTCTACTCTACTCTTCTCTACTGTATTCTAATTCTATTCCACTCTACTCTATTCTAATTCTATTCTACTCTTAGCTACTCTATTCTGTATTCTATTCTAATTCTAATTCTAATTCTGATTCTGATTCTGATTCTGATTCTGATTCTGATTCTGATTCTGATTCTGATTCTGATTCTGATTCTGATTCTGATTCTGATTCTGATTCTGATTCTGATTCTGATTCTGATTCTGATTCTACTCTATTCTGTATTCTATTCTTCTCTACTCTATTCTAATTTCTATTCTATTCTATTTCATTCTATTATATTCTCTTCTATTCTATTCTACTCTATTCTAATTCTATTCCATTCCATTCTATTCTATTCTTCTCTATTCTGTATTCTATTCTAATCTACTCTACTCTAGTCTACTCTGTTGTAATTCTACTCTACTCTACTCTATTCTAATTCTAATTCTACTCTACTCTACTTTACGCTATTCTAATTCTATTCTATTCTACTCTACTCTGCTCTACTCTACTCTACTCTAATTCTATTCTATTCTTTTCTATTCTATTCTACTCTACTCTACACTACTCTACTCCTATTCTATTCTATTCTATTCTATTCTATTCTATTCTATTCTATTCTATTCTATTCTATTCTATTCTATTCTATTCTATTCTACTCCATTCTAATTCTATTCCATTCCATTCCATTCTATTCTATTCTATTCTTCTCTATTCTGTATTGTATTCTAATCTACTCTAGTCTGGTGTACTCTATTGTGATTCTACTATACTCTACTCTGCTCTACTCTACTCTACTCTTCTCTACTGTATTCTAATTCTATTCCACTCTACTCTGTTCTAATTCTATTCTACTCTTAGCTCCTCTATTCTGTATTCTATTCTAATTCTAATTCTAATTCTGATTCTGATTCTGATTCTGATTCTGATTCTGATTCTGATTCTGATTCTGATTCTGATTCTGATTCTGATTCTGATTCTGATTCTGATTCTGATTCTGATTCTGATTCTGATTCTGATTCTGATTCTGATTCTACTCTATTCTGTATTCTATTCTGCTCTACTCTATTCTAATTTCTATTCTATTCTATTCTATTTTATTTTATTCTATTCTATTCTATTCTATTTCCTTCTATTCTATTCCATTCCATTCTATTCTTCTCTATTCTGTATTCTATTCTAATCTACTCTACTCTAGGCTACTCTATTGTAATTCTACTCTACTCTACTATATTCTAATTCTAATTCTACTCTACTCTACTTTACGCTATTCTAATTCTATTCTATTCTACTCTACTCTGCTCTACTCTACTCTACTCTTCTCTTCTGTATTCTAATTCTATTCCACTCTACTCTATTCTAATACGATTCTACTCTTATCTATTCTATTCTGTATTCTATTCTAATTCTAATTCTAATTCTAATTCCAATTCCAATTCCAATTCCAATTCCAATTCCAATTCCAATTCCAATTCTAATTCTAATTCTAATTCTAATTCTAATTCTAATTCTAATTCTAATTCTAATTCTAATTCTAATTCTAATACTAATTCTAATTCTAATTCTAATTCTAATTCTAATTCTAGTTCTAGTTCTAGTTCTGGTTCTGGTTCTGGTTCTGGTTCTGGTTCTGGTTCTGGTTCTGTTTCTGTTTCTGATTCTGATTCTGATTCTGATTCTGATTCTGATTCTGATTCTGATTCTGATTCTGATTCTGATTCTGATTCTGATTCTGATTCTGATTCTGATTCTACTCTATTCTGTATTCTATTCTGCTCTACTCTATTCTAATTTCTATTCTATTCTATTCTATTTCATTCTATTCTATTCTATTCTATTCTATTCTATTCTATTCTATTCTATTCTATTCTATTCTATTCTATTCTATTCTACTCTATTCTAATTCTATTCCATTCCATTCTATTCTATTCTTCTCTATTCTGTATTCTATTCTAATCTACTCTACTCTAGTCTACTCTGTTGTAATTCTACTCTACTCTACTCTATTCTAATTCTAATTCTACTCTACTCTACTTTACGCTATTCTAATTCTATTCTATTCTACTCTACTCTGCTCTACTCTACTCTACTCTACTCTAATTCTATTCTATTCTTTTCCATTCTATTCTACTCTACTCTACACTAATCTACTCCTATTCTATTCTATTCTATTCTATTCTATTCTATTCTATTCTATTCTATTCTATTCTATTCTATTCTATTCTATTCTATTCTACTCCATTCTAATTCTATTCCATTCCATTCCATTCTATTCTATTCTATTCTTCTCTATTCTGTATTGTATTCTAATCTACTCTAGTCTGGTGTACTCTATTGTAATTCTACTATACTCTACTCTGCTCTACTCTACTCTACTCTTCTCTACTGTATTCTAATTCTATTCCACTCTACTCTATTCTAATTCTATTCTACTCTTAGCTACTCTATTCTGTATTCTATTCTAATTCTAATTCTAATTCTGATTCTGATTCTGATTCTGATTCTGATTCTGATTCTGATTCTGATTCTGATTCTGATTCTGATTCTGATTCTGATTCTGATTCTGATTCTACTCTATTCTGTATTCTATTCTGCTCTACTCTATTCTAATTTCTATTCTATTCTATTCTATTTTATTTTATTCTATTCTATTCTATTCTATTTCCTTCTATTCTATTCTATTCTATTCTAATTCTATTCCATTCCATTCCATTCTATTCTTCTCTATTCTGTATTCTATTCTAATCTACTCTACTCTAGGCTACTCTATTGTAATTCTACTCTACTCTACTATATTCTAATTCTAATTCTACTCTACTCTACTTTACGCTATTCTAATTCTATTCTATTCTACTCTACTCTGCTCTACTCTACTCTACTCTTCTCTTCTGTATTCTAATTCTATTCCACTCTACTCTATTCTAATTCTATTCTACTCTTAGCTACTCTATTCTGTATTCTATTCTAATTCTAATTCTAATACTAATTCTAATTCTAATTCTAATTCTAATTCTAATTCTAATTCTAATTCTAATTCTAATTCTAATTCTAATTCTAATTCTAATTCTAATTCTAATTCTAATTCTAATTCTAATTCTAATTCTAATTCTAATTCTAATTCTAATTCTAATTCTAATTCTAATTCTAATTCTAATTCTAATTCTAATTCTAATTCTAATTCTAATTCTAATTCTAATTCTAATTCTACTCTTCTCTTCTTCATTCTAATTCTATTCCACTCTACTCTGTTCTAATTCGATTCTACTCTTAGCTACTCTATTCTGTATTCTATTCTACTCTATTCTAATTCTAATTCTAATTCTAATTCTAATTCTAATTCTAATTCTAATTCTAATTCTAATTCTAATTCTAATTCTAATTCTAATTCTAATTCTAATTCTAATTCTAATTCTAATTCTAATTCTAATTCTAATTCTAATTCTAATTCTAATTCTAATTCTAATTCTAATTCTAATTCTAATTCTAATTCTAATTCTAATTCTAATTCTAATTCTAATTCTAATTCTAATTCTAATTCTAATTCTAATTCTAATGTACTCTATTGTAATTCTACTATACTCTACTCTGCTCTACTCTAATCTACTCTTATCTACTGTATTCTAAATCTATTCTACTCTACTCTATTCTAATTCTATTCTATTCTATTCTATTCTATTCTATTCTCCTCTATTCTAATTCTATTCTACTCTAATCTATTCTGCTCTACTCTGCTCTACTCTGTTCTAATTCGATTCTACTCTACTCTGCTTTATTCTAATTCTACTCTACTCTACTCTACTCTATTCTAATTCTAATTCTACTCTACTCTACTTTACGCTATTCTAAGTCTATTCTATTCTACTCTACTCTGCTCTACTCTACTTTACTCTTCTCTTCTGTATTCTAATTCTATTCCACTCTACTCTATTCTAATTCGATTCTACTCTTATCTACTCTATTCTGTATTCTATTCCAATTCCAATTCCAATTCCAATTCCAATTCCAATTCCAATTCCAATTCCAATTCCAATTCCAATTCCAATTCCAATTCCAATTCCAATTCCAATTCTAATTTAAATTCTAATTCTAATTCTAATTCTAATTCTAATTCTAATTCTAATTCTAATTCTAATTCTAATTCTAATTCTAATTCTAATTCTAATTCTAATTCTAATTCTAATTCTAATTCTAATTCTAATTCTATTCTATTCTACTCTATTCTACTCTATTCTAATTCTATTCCATTCCATTCTATTCTATTCTTCTCTATTCTGTATTCTATTCTACTCTACTCTTTTCTAGTCTACTCTATTGTAATTCTACTCTACTCTACTCTATTCTAATTCTCATTCTATTCTACTCTACTTTACGCTATTCTAATTCTATTCTATTCCACTCTACTCTATTCTAATTCGATTCTACTCTTAGCTACTCTATTCTGTATTCTATTCTACTCCTAATTCTAATTCTAATTCTAATTCTAATTCTAATTCTAATTCTAATTCTAATTCTAATTCTAATTCTAATTCTAATTCTAATTCTAATTCTAATTCTAATTCTAATTCTAATTCTAATTCTAATTCTAATTCTAATTCTAATTCTAATTCTAATTCTAATTCTAATTCTAATTCTAATTCTAATTCTAATTCTAATTCTAATTCTAATTCTAATTCTAATTCTGTTTCTGATTCTGATTCTGATTCTGATTCTACTCTATTCTGTATTCTATTCTGCTCTACTCGACTCTAACTTCTCTTCTATTCTGTTCTATTTTATTCAATTCAATTCAATTCTATTCTACTCTAACCTAATTCTATTCTAAACTACGCTACTCTATTCTAAACTACGCTACTCTATTCTAATTCTATTCCATTCCATTCTATTCTATTCTATTCTATTCTATTCTATTCTATTCTATTCTATTCTATTCTACTCTACTCTACTCTACTCTACTCCTATTCTATTCTATTCTATTCTATTCTACTCTATTCTAATTCGATTCTACTCTTATCTACTCTATTCTGTTTTCTATTCTAATTCTAATTCTAATTCCAATTCCAATTCCAATTCCAATTCCAATTCCAATTCCAATTCCAATTCCAATTCCAATTCCAATTCCAATTCCAATTCCAATTCCAATTCTAATTCTAATTCTAATTCTAATTCTAATTCTAATTCTAATTCTAATTCTAATTCTAATTCTAATTCTAATTCTAATTCTAATTCTAATCTATTCTGTATTCTATTCTGCTCTACTCTATTCTAATTTCTATTCTATTTCATTCTATTCTATTCTATTCTATTTCATTCTATTCTATTCTATTCTATTCTATTCTATTCTATTCTATTCTATTCTATTCTATTCTATTCTATTCTATTCTATTCTATTCTACTCTATTCTAATTCTATTCCATTCCATTCTATTCTATTCTTCTCTATTCTGTATTCTATTCTACTCTACTCTACTCTAGTCTACTCTATTGTAATTCTACTCTACTCTACTCTACTCTATTCTAATTCTAATTCTACTCTACTCTACTTTACGCTATTCTAATTCTATTCTATTCTACTCTACTCTGCTCTACTCTACTCTACTCTTCTCTTCTCTTCTGTATTCTAATTCTATTCCACTCTACTCTATTCTAATTCGATTCTACTCTTATCTACTCTATTCTGTATTCTATTCTAATTCCAATTCCAATTCCAATTCCAATTCCAATTCCAATTCCAATTCCAATTCCAATTCCAATTCCAATTCCAATTCCAATTCCAATTCCAATTCCAATTCCAATTCCAATTCCAATTCCAATTCCAATTCCAATTCTAATTCTAATTCTAATTCTAATTCTAATTCTAATTCTAATTCTAATTCTAATTCTAATTCTAATTCTAATTCTAATTCTAATTCTAATTCTAATTCTAATTCTAATTCTAATTCTAATTCTACTCTATTCTGTATTCTATTCTGCTCTACTCTATTCTAATTTCTATTCTATTCTATTCTATTCTATTCTATTCTATTCTATTCTATTCTATTCTATTCTACTCTATTCTAATTCTATTCTATTCTATTCTACTCTATTCTATATTCTATTCTGCTCTACTCGATTCTAACTTCTATTCTATTCGGTTCTATTTTATTCAATTCAATTCAATTCTATTCTACTCTATCCTAATTCTATTCTAAACTACACTACTCTATTCTAATTCTATTCCATTCCATTCCATTCTATTCTATTCTATTCTTCTCTATTCTGTATTGTATTCTAATCTACTCTAGTCTAATGTACTCTATTGTAATTCTACTCTACTCTACTCTGCTCTACTCTACTCTACTCTTCTCTACTGTATTCTAATTCTATTCCACTCTACTCTATTCTAATTCTATTCTACTCTTAGCTACTCTATTCTGTATTCTATTCTAATTCTAATTCTAATTCTAATTCTAATTCTAATTCTAATTCTAATTCTAATTCTAATTCTAATTCTAATTCTAATTCTAATTCTAATTCTAATTCTAATTCTAATTCTAATTCTAATTCTAATTCTAATTCTAATTCTAATTCTAATTCTAATTCTAATTCTAATTCTAATTCTAATTCTAATTCTAATTCTAGTTCTAGTTCGAATTCTGTTTCTGTTTCTGTTTCTGTTTCTGTTTCTGTTTCTGTTTCTGTTTCTGTTTCTGTTTCTGTTTCTGTTTCTGTTTCTGTTTCTGTTTCTGTTTCTGATTCTGATTCTGATTCTGATTCTGATTCTGATTCTGATTCTGATTCTGATTCTGATTCTGATTCTGATTCTGATTCTGATTCTGATTCTACTCTATTCTGTATTCTATTCTGCTCTACTCTATTCTAATTTCTATTCTATTCTATTCTATTCTATTCTATTTCATTCTATTCTATTCTATTCTATTCTACTCTATTCTAATTCTATTCCATTCCATTCTATTCTATTCTTCTCTATTCTGTATTCTATTCTAATATACTCTACTCTAGTCTACTCTGTTGTAATTCTACTCTACTCTACTCTATTCTAATTCTAATTCTACTCTACTCTACTTTACGCTATTCTAATTCTATTCTATTCTACTCTACTCTGCTCTACTCTACTCTACTCTACTCTAATTCTATTCTATTCTTTTCTATTCTACTCTACTCTACTCTACACTAATCTACTCCTACTCTATTCTATTCTATTCTATTCTATTCTATTCTATTCTATTCTATTCTATTCTATTCTATTCTATTCTATTCTATTCTATTCTATTCTATTCTACTCCATTCTAATTCTATTCCATTCCATTCTATTCTATTCTATTCTATTCTATTCTATTCTATTCTTCTCTATTCTGTATTGTATTCTAATGTACTCTAGTCTAGTGTACTCTATTGTAATTCTACTATACTCCACTCTGCTCTACTCTACTCTACTCTTCTCTACTGTATTCTAATTCTATTCCACTCTATTCTAATTATATTCTACTCTTAGCTACTCTATTCTGTATTCTATTCTAATTCTAATTCTAATTCTAATTCTAATTCTAATTCTAATTCTAATTCTAATTCTAATTCTAATTCTAATTCTAATTCTAATTCTAATTCTAATTCTAATTCTAATTCTAATTCTAATTCTAATTCTAATTCTAATTCTAATTCTAATTCTAATTCTAATTCTAATTCTAATTCTAATTCTAATTCTAATTCTAATTCTAATTCTAATTCTAATTCTAATTCTAATTCTAATTCTAATTCTACTCTATTCTGTATTCTATTCTGCTCTACTCTATTCTAATTTCTATTCAATTTCATTCTATTCTATTCTATTCTATTTCATTCTATTCTATTCTATTCTATTCTATTCTATTCTATTCTATTCTATTCTATTCTATTCTATTCTATTCTATTCTATTCTATTCTAATTCTATTCCATTCCACTCTATTCTATTCTTCTCTATTCTGTATTCTATTCTACTCTATTCTAATTTCTATTCTATTCTATTCTATTCTATTCTATTCTATTCTATTCTATTCTATTCTATTCTATTCTATTCTATTCTATTCTATTCTATTCTATTCTATTCTATTCTATTCTACTCTATTCTAATTCTATTCCACTCCACTCTATTCTAATTCGATTCTACTCTTATCTACTCTATTCTGTATTCAATTCTAATTCTAATTCCAATTCCAATTCCAATTCCAATTCCAATTCCAATTCCAATTCCAATTCCAATTCCAATTCCAATTCCAATTCCAATTCCAATTCTAATTCTAATTCTAATTCTGTTTCTGTTTCTGTTTCTGTTTCTGTTTCTGTTTCTGTTTCTGTTTCTGTTTCTGTTTCTGTTTCTGTTTCTGTTTCTGTTTCTGTTTCTGTTTCTGTTTCTGTTTCTGTTTCTGTTTCTGTTTCTGTTTCTGTTTCTGTTTCTGTTTCTGTTTCTGTTTCTGTTTCTGTTTCTGTTTCTGTTTCTGTTTCTGATTCTGATTCTGATTCTGATTCTGATTCTGATTCTGATTCTACTCTATTCTGTATTCTATTCTGCTCAACTCAATTCTAACTTCTCTTCTATTCTGTTCTATTTTATTCAATTCAATTCAATTCTATTCTACTCTAACCTAATTCTATTCTAAACTACGCTACTCTATTCTAAACTACGCTACTCTATTCTAATTCTATTCCATTCTATTCCATTCTATTCTATTCTATTCTATTCTATTCTATTCTATTCTATTCTATTCTATTCTATTCTATTCTATTCTACTCTACTCTACTCTACTCTACTCTACTCTACTCTACTCTACTTCTATTCTATTCTTTTCTATTCTATTCTACTCTACTCTACACTAATCTACTCCTACTCTATTTTATTCTATTCTATTCTATTCTATTCTATTCTATTCTATTCTATTCTATTCTATTCTATTCTATTCTATTCTATTCTATTCTACTCCATTCTAATTCTATTCCATTCCATTCCATTCTATTCTATTCTATTCTATTCTTCTCTATTCTGTATTCTATTCTAATTCTAATACTAATTCTAATTCTAATTCTAATTCTGATTCTGATTCTGATTCTGATTCTGATTCTGATTCTGATTCTGATTCTGATTCTGATTCTGATTCTGATTCTGATTCTGATTCTGATTCTGATTCTGATTCTGATTCTGATTCTGATTCTGATTCTGATTCTGATTCTGATTCTGTTTCTGTTTCTGTTTCTGATTCTGATTCTGATTCTACTCTATTCTGTATTCTATTCTGCTCTACTCGATTCTAACTTCTCTTCTCTTCTGTTCTATTTTATTCAATTCAATTCAATTCTATTCTACTCTAACCTAATTCTATTCTAAACTACGCTACTCTATTCTAAACTACGCTACTCTATTCTAATTCTATTCCATTCCATTCTATTCTATTCTATTCTATTCTATTCTATTCTATTCTATTCTATTCTATTCTACTCTACTCTACTCTACTCTACTCTACTCTACTCTACTCCTATTCTATTCTATTCTATTCTATTCTTTTCTACTCTATTCTAATTCTATTCCACTCTACTCTATTCTAATTCGATTCTACTCTTATCTACTCTATTCTGTATTCAATTCTAATTCTAATTCCAATTCCAATTCCAATTCCAATTCCAATTCCAATTCCAATTCCAATTCCAATTCCAATTCCAATTCCAATTCCAATTCCAATTCCAATTCCAATTCCAATTCCAATTCCAATTCCAATTCTAATTCTAATTCTAATTCTAATTCTAATTCTAATTCTAATTCTAATTCTAATTCTAATTCTAATTCTAATTCTAATTCTAATTCTAATTCTACTCTATTCTGTATTCTATTCTGCTCTACTCTATTCTAATTTCTATTCAATTTCATTCTATTCTATTCTATTCTATTTCATTCTATTCTATTCTATTCTATTCTATTCTATTCTATTCTATTCTATTCTATTCTAATTCTATTCCATTCCATTCTATTCTATTCTTCTCTATTCTGTATTCTATTCTACTCTATTCTAATTTCTATTCTATTCTATTCTATTCTATTCTATTCTATTCTATTCTATTCTATTCTATTCTATTCTATTCTACTCTATTCTAATTCTATTCCACTCCACTCTATTCTAATTCGATTCTACTCTTATCTACTCTATTCTGTATTCAATTCTAATTCTAATTCCAATTCCAATTCCAATTCCAATTCCAATTCCAATTCCAATTCCAATTCCAATTCCAATTCCAATTCCAATTCCAATTCCAATTCCAATTCCAATTCTAATTCTAATTCTAATTCTGTTTCTGTTTCTGTTTCTGTTTCTGTTTCTGTTTCTGTTTCTGTTTCTGTTTCTGTTTCTGTTTCTGTTTCTGTTTCTGTTTCTGTTTCTGTTTCTGTTTCTGTTTCTGTTTCTGTTTCTGTTTCTGTTTCTGTTTCTGTTTCTGTTTCTGTTTCTGTTTCTGTTTCTGTTTCTGTTTCTGTTTCTGTTTCTGTTTCTGATTCTGATTCTGATTCTGATTCTGATTCTGATTCTGATTCTGATTCTGATTCTGATTCTGATTCTGATTCTACTCTATTCTGTATTCTATTCTGCTCAACTCAATTCTAACTTCTCTTCTATTCTGTTCTATTTTACTCAATTCAATTCAATTCTATTCTACTCTAACCTAATTCTATTCTAAACTACGCTACTCTATTCTAAACTACGCTACTCTATTCTAATTCTATTCCATTCCATTCCATTCTATTCTATTCTATTCTATTCTATTCTATTCTATTCTATTCTATTCTATTCTATTCTATTCTACTCTACTCTACTCTACTCTACTCCTATTCTATTCTATTCTATTCTATTCTATTCTATTCTATTCTATTCTATTCTATTCTATTCTATTCTATTCTATTCTACTCTATTCTAATTCTATTCCATTCCATTCCATTCTATTCTATTCTATTCTTCTCTATTCTGTATGGTATTCTAATCTACTCTAGTCTAGTGTACTCTATTGTAATTCTACTCTACTCTACTCTTCTCTAATGTATTCTAATTCTATTCCACTCTGCTCTATTCTAATTCTATTCTACTCTTAGCTACTCTATTCTGTATTCTATTCTAATTCTAATACTAATTCTAATTCTAATTCTAATTCTAATTCTAATTCTAATTCTAATTCTAATTCTAATTCTAAT
>JAUCBL010000601.1:0-47495 GCA_033807585.1 Hydrophis major | reverse complement strand
AGGAGCATTTCCAGGACGGATTTCTTCATATCTCCAGTGATAGAAAATAAGTGTATCACTTTTTTAAAAATATAGCTACGGTATATTTTTGATAGGTTATGAAATTGAGGGAAGGTTTGGACTTGAAATATTTCCTTTGTAATGTTCAGAATATTGATAGGAACCTTCATTAGTAAGGGTAAATAATGAATCAATTAATCTTTTTAGAGAAACTTACTTGCCCGGTGGCAATTCTTGTCATACTTGCCTCAGAGGAGGCTGATGGATCAAGGGATTGCTCCAAACAATTTAGAATGGCCTTTGGAGCAGTGGTGATATGGGTGCAGCCAGAAACAGGCATAACTGTCCATACCACCACATTGTGCATCTCATATATCAGAAATACCTTTTCAGTGTTCCTCAAAGGGAACCATGTAGACTGCATTGCAATCCTCCTTTCAGGAGGTGGATCTAAAACCATTCATCACATTTCAAGGAACTCAGGTGTTCCTGGAGAAGTCAATGTGGAAGGAAGGACACATCCAAGCTAAAAAGAAGAAATATTTCCTCTGGCAGTTGTAAAGCTTGTCCAATCTGCCACAGCCACCTCTCTCTATCCAGCCCTTCCTTCACAGTCTTTTTGCTCTTCTGTTTAGATAAGAAATGGGGCTTTTTGGAAATAAAGAAGAAACCAATTCAGCTTCAAAGTGTGTTTTAATTCACACTTTCATGACAATTCTCTTGATGGATCCAGTTCTACCAGGCCTCCCATTATCCTCTGGTGTCACCCACCTTTCTGAGTGGAGAAGGTCCCCTCCGGACAAGGAACGCAGTCATAGCAGCAAACTGGCTCTCCTTCTCGAGCCCTCTTGACAAATCCAGGATGACAACTTTCCACACATTCAGATTGAGGAAAGGACTGAGCAGAAAAGAAATAAGATCGCAAAGGAAATATGTGAAAAATGGAGGTAAAAATGGATATTAGACAAAATATTGGATATTAGCCTCTGGTCTTCACTTAAGTAAGCAAAATCTCTCACTCTTTCCAAATGGTTAGAGATATAACACATTCACAAATACACACACACAAACACACACACACACACACAGAGTGGGGGAGAGAGAGGGGAAGATAGGGACCCGGCCTCTTCGCTGTCACCCTAACCTTCTCGCACTGCTCCATTTTGTGAACCACCTATGGTTTAGTATCTCCTTCAAACTGGTGAGAATCCCACAAGGGCTGGGGAATGTGTCGCTAAGAGCTTCAGGTTTGTTTGCTCCTTGTGAAAGGGAGGCATGGAGAGCTCTGGCCAGGTCCGGCCTCCTTAAGAGCCTCCCAGATTATGGAGCTGCCCCTTCAGGGGACACTTTTCCACAAGTAGGATGAGAAGAAGCTTCTTTCCCCCAATGCGGCCAAAAGGACCTCCGTCCAATCACGATTCAATCCCATCCAATACGGTCCAAGCCTGGATTCACGCCACGGTCAACAGAATTGTCGCCTTCGTTGCTCTTCTGGGCACAAGGAGCAAACAACCAGAAGCTACTAGGGACACATTCCCCAGCCCTTGTGGGATTCTCACCCTTTTGATGGAGACCCTTAATTGTACGTGGTCCACAAAATGAAACAGTATGGAAGCCTCCCAAGCAGCCTAAGGGAAAAAATCCGGTTTCTCCTGCCCAGATTCAATTCTCGGTGAAGGTCAACCACCTTTTGGGAATAGCATCAGCCCTCTTGAAATGGGACGTCAGGCTTTGGAAAATGGAGAGAAGACACCAAGCTTTCTCCTACCTTGTTGAGCAATTTTAGCCGTGAAAGAACATTTTTTCTGATAGAAAGTCTCTGTCTTACAAAATATGCCACAGTCCCTTTTTTGGGATCATCCCTGGGAAGAACGAAGAAGCCCGAAATGAACAGATCTGCTGCTACCTCTCCATTTGGGTCCTTGTACAATTCAATCTTCGAAATATTGACAAACTCATTCTTCTCCAGGAAAGGATGGAACTAGAATGGGAAGATGCAGCAATTTTAAAAGCAGAAAACTTTGTTTATTATCCCAGTTGCTTTTTCAATATTTAATCTTTCTCTTGTAGTTGTCTAATTTACAGACATGCTTCATTAGGAAAATGGGTGTTTCCACTATCTTACAAGTGAAGGGAAAAAGTTCACCAAAAATTGTTGATCATATTTTGACAATATAGATTTTGACAAAATATAGTTGAACAACAGAAAAAAGGGGATTTATGAATTCCCTGAAAGCAACAGGTTGGTTATCAGAAACACGGATTTGTCAAGAAGAAAATTGTCAGGGTAATCCTCTCCCAGGAAGCCCAGACAGGAAACCTGAGCTAGGCCCACTTCGCTGTAATGCTGCATTGACAGGATTTGGGGAGTCAGAAAGTAAAAATCTCAGGGCTGCCAACCTTGAGTGATAGTTCGGAGTGAGACACTGCGAGGGAGCGAAGCGACCGAGGGGGGGATGGTGTGGAAGGGGGGTGTCCCCCCTTCCACGGTAGGGAGCTTTGACAATTTTACATTTTAAATGGTGCAATCTGATGCATACTTTTGTCATGATTTGGACATATACATACATACATACATGCAAGCAGCACCAATGTACTTGAACCGGATTTGTAAGATATTAATAATGCAGTTCACTGACCATCTTGGCCGGAAAGAGTCCACATTCTTGGGCCTCTGCCCATCTGCTCCGTCCCTTTGGGCTGCTCCGGCTCTCCTCCTCCTCCAGGGTCCCTGGCTGAGAGGGGCGTCCCAAGTGCCTGGGATCCGGTCCCTGCAGGCTGCCTCTTCAGGGCCACAGAAGCCTCCCTCACATGGCCCCGGGGGTGGAGGGGGCCTTGCCAGGGTTCCCGGCCTTGGAGCTGGGCAGAAACGGCCCTTCCCAGCCCTCTCCCACCCTCTGGGCCTCCCACCTGCGGAGGGGAGGGGGATCCAGGCTGAGTCTTGGACCCACCAGCCTCACAGTCCAGCTGAAGGGTCGGAAAGGGCCAGGCAGGCAGATGGACACACACACACACACACACACAGAATGGGGGGGGAGGCTGGTGTCCTTCACTACCCAAACGCCCCCCTCCCAGTCTGTGCATGGGACCCCCAGCAATGCTGCCATCAGCTGCTCCCCTGCAGGGAAGTCCTGGATTGTCTGGGGGAGGAGAGGAGAGGACAGTGGCCACTCCCCCCCTTTGCTTGGCATTTGTGGGGAGACCCCTCAAGGTGAGATTCCTTCCCAGGGGCTCCCAAAGAGCATCCAAACGTTCCTGGCATCAAGTGGGGAAAGAAGCCTAAAAAGAGAGAAACTCCTGCACCGGCTGCGATTGGGGCTCGGAGGGGACAGGAACCCCCCCTCCTTGCGAGCCCCCCCACCCCGCTCCAGCCTGCCCTCTGGCGGGACCCCCTTCCTGGAGAGGCTCCTCCCTGCCAGACCCTCTTGCAGCCTCTTGGACCCAGGGGAGGCTGGGGGGGGCGCATATCTAGGTGCAAAGGGCGGGGGGAGGGACACAATGTACCCGGGAAGGAGCCCTCCCCCCCTCTTCCCCCTCCCTCTCCAGGGACTTCCCATCAGGCTGGGGAGCGAGAGAAGCCGAGGCGCGCAAGAGGCCAGCCACGGCAGCTCCCCTTGCGAGAGGGAGGCCGGAGAGGGACGCGCCTTTGCGCCCCAATCCCAGCGGCCTTGAGATCAGACGGTTGCGGGGAGGGGATGATGGGAGCTCAGCTCTCGAGAAAGGCCCAGGGATGCCCTGTAGTCGTACTTCATGGGGGATAGAGAGTTCGTCTCTCTCATCTCCGCCTGCCAGAGCAGAATGCAGCGCAAGGGTTAAGCCCAGAGAGTTGTGACATCCTAGAGCGGAAAGGAGCAACCGCTTCCTGCAGCGTGAAATTCTCTCCTCACCCCAGTACAGAAATCAATGCGGGCAACGTCCTCTCGCACATGCTCTGTTCGCCCTCTGAAGCCGCCCAGGATCGGAGGCTTCACTTCTCGAAACTTTGGGCTTGGGCATATCGATATTCGGAATATCAGAGAATGTAGAGATATATTTATTTTTGTACATTCCATTTTGGGGGTTTAGCATGAGATTTCATTTATCAGAGTGAGACAGTCAAAATTGGTTGAATTGCGTGAGTCTCACTCTGATTGCGTGAGAGTTGGCAGCCATGAAATCTCCCACCGACCCTTTTTTAATGCAGCTGTAGGTGTCCTCCTCTTATCTGCTTCTTCCCCAGGCAGAATCTCTCCTCCACCCCCCAAAAGTCATTCCCTCCAATCACTGCCCTTTCTAAATGGTTTGTGGGAAAGGGGGGGGATATAACTTATGTGCTCTATGCAAGTCATCCTCACATATTATTTCATTTCCCAAATACATTATGGAAATACTTCTGATATAACTCAATCTCAGGAAAGAGTAATAAACAATTTTGTGATGTGATCAGAAACCCAGTTAAGTGAGGGGTGGATGATATGATAATTAAGTGGATAAAAACTGATTTTAAAATAGTACTCAAATAATCTATAGTTTTTTTAATCTTTGTCATGAAAGTGAGAAGATACAGCATTTTGTCATTAAGTCATCAAATTTTCTCTGTTGTCATTAAATAAGAGGGTTGATAAATCGCTATTATACAAGTTTAAAACAATTCTCAGGCAAATATACTTTTATGTTATTTAAACATTACCAACTTTCCAGAAAAATATTTATGATTTCCTCCTAGAAACAACTGTATGACTAAAAAGCAATAGAAAACTATCTGGATTTTAGGATTTGATGAATTATAGTAACTCATACAAGAACATTATTGATGCACTGGATGAAGGATTGTGCCAAGCTTGATAAGTATGGAAGGGAGCCAGTTTGTTCTACTGGTTAAGCCCCCGAAGTAGAAAGCAAGAGGATGTGAGTTCAAGTTCGGCCGTGGTCATGAAGCAGGCTGGGGAATTTGGGGCCAGTCTCTCAGCCCAACTCAAGTCACAGGGTTGTTGTGGGGAAAATGAACACACAACTGCTCATTGAGTTCTGCTGGTGACGCTATGTGGAGTTATGTGTTGCAAAAATAGAATTTGGTTGACTTTGTCATCGATATTGTCATAGTCCATTTTTTGTAAAGTCTTTTTAACAAATTGGACCATGTGTTCCGCTCAGCCATTGGTCGCAGGGTGCGCAGGCGCGGTGAGCGCATGGTGGATGCTGCGGTCAGCAAGGTACTGCTCGAACATCAATGCCGTGAACTGTGGCCCGTTATCGGACACCAGGACGTCAGGCAATCCGTGGGTTGCAAAGAGTCTATTTAGGATCTTAATCACCACCTCAGAAGTTGTGGCCATCATACGATGAACTTCTAACCAATTGGAATATGCGTCGACTGTCAACAGGAAGGTATATCCTTTGGTTGGCCCCACGAAATCCAGGTGGATTCTGGACCAGGGTCCAAAGGCGTTTCCCATTCAGTAGGCATGGCTTTTGGTGGGGCGTTGCTGGCTTGTTGGCAACTGGTACACGCTTTGACCCACTGCTCGATTTGCCAGTCCATGCCCGGCCACCATGCGTAGCTTCGTGCGAGTGCTTTCATCCGCATGATGCCGGGGTGGCCCTCGTGCAGGGTTTGTAGTGGCATCTTCTGGAGTCGTTCTGGGACAACGACTCTATCGCCCCAGATGACACAGCCTTTTTGTGAAAAAAGTTCAGTCTGTCTTGCTTTAAATGGTGCGAAGTCATCTGGGACTTGGTCCAATGGCCATCCGCGTTCTACTCAGCCTAGGACTCGAGCTAGGGTGTGGTCTCATTTGGTTTCTCTCGCAATGTCTCGGGCGGTCATAGGTGGTGAGTTGAGTGTTTCGATCTGCAACATGGTTGCCGTTGGTGCCGGATCGTCGAGAGTCTCTTGAAGCGGTGCTCGGCTTAATGCGTCGGCGTGGGGGATGGCTTTCCCCGGGCGATATTGAAGGCAATAATTATAAGCAGTGAGGAATTCTGACCATCGGGTCATTCTAGGGGATAATATGTAGGGGGTTGGCTTGTCCCCGGCTATTATCCCTAGCAATGGTTTGTGGTCAGTTATAATGGTGAATGTCCTTCCATACACATATTCATGAAATTTCTTTACAGCTGCAATGATTGCAAGAGCTTCTTTATCAATTTGTCCATAGTTCCGCTCTGCATGTGAAAGAGTCTTCGAAAAGTATGCAACAGGGGCTTCGTTCCCATTAGGCAGTCCATGACTCAAAATGGCGCCCACCCCGAAAGGCGAGGCATCGCAGGTTATAACTAATGGTAAAGTCTCGTTATACTGCATAAGTACAGAGTCAGATGTGAGCAATTTTTTAACATTCCGGAACGCTTGTTCTTCCCGGTAACCCCATACCCACAATGCTTTTTTATCTAATAACTGGTGTAACGGTTCAGCAACAGTCGCCTTTTGCGGTAAAAATACATTATAAAAATTAATGAGGCCTAAGAATGCCTGGAGATCAGTCTTGTTATGTGGCCTAGGGGCATTTTTTATCGCCTTTAATTTTCTTTCGGTAGGGTGGATGCCTTGGCTATCAATCCTATACTCTAGGAACTCAACACTGTCAGTATATAAGTGACATTTGTTTTTTTTCACCTTAAGTCCTGCCTCTTGGAATTTTTTAAGAACACTTTTCAAACGATCCTGCAAGATTTTTTTTGGTAGGGGCTGCAATTAATACGTCATCAAAATACGGAACCACGCCCTTGATTCCCTGTAACAACTTTTCCATGAGGCTTTGGAATATCCCCGGGGCTACACTAACCCCAAATTGCAATCGAGTACATTTAAAAGCACCTCTGTGCATTACAATTGTTTGGGCGTGAGCCATCTTTTCATCCACTGGTAGTTGTTGATAAGCTTGAGCTAAATCTAATTTAGCGAAAACCTTTCCGCCCCCCAAGGAATGGAGGAGGTGCTGCACCACCGGAACTGGATACATATTCTGCTATAGGGCGTGGTTTAATATGGCCCGGTAGTCTCCACAAATTCGGATTGACCCATCTGGCTTAATGGGCATTACAATAGGGGTTTCCCATGGAGAGTGATCGATGGGCTTCAACACCCCTTGGGCAATTAACTTATCGAGTTGTTCGTCGATCTTAGCTTTAAGAGCGAATGGAACTCGACGGGGCTTCAAGCAAATTGGGGCTACTTTTGGATCTAAACTAAACGAAATTGTGGTCCCCTTATACTCGCCTAAACGGTCCGCGAGGATGTCGCTGAACTCAGAAACAAGGTCTTCTTCCCACTCACAACCACCGACTCGGTTCACGCCGGCCACCTTGATGCCTAGCGGCGTGAAACATTGGAGGCCTAATAGACTAGGCCTATCTCTGTCAATGATCGTTAGAGGTAAGTACGCTGTATCTTTTTTGAAGGAGACTCGGACTCGGCAGAACCCGACTACAGGGATTCGATTTCCTTGGTAGTCCTTGAGGATGAGGCGTTGAAATTGGAGGTCTTGGCGTTGGATTGTGGGGATAAGTTGCTTGAGTGTCTTCCAAGACACCATCGAGAGGGACGATCCCGAGTCGACCTCCATATGGCAAGGCTGGTTCTCGATGGTTACCGTGACTCGAATTTTCTTAGTGTCCATGACTGAGGTGTGACCTATAGTGATAGTATGGTGAGCCTCTTCTTTCTGCAAAGCACGATTTCTGTAGGAGTGGTTTACTGGTTCTCGCCTTACAGGACGGTTTCCTGTCGATTGGCAATAGTTGGCCCCTTTTGAGGCCTGGCCGAGTCCTGGTAAGCTGCGGCAGACCCGGCTGATGTGGCCTCGTTTCCCACACTCATGGCAGAGTGCGTCGCGGAATTTGCATTCGGCCCTGGTATGGTTTGCTCCACAGCCAGCGCAAGGGCGTAAGGGCTTAGGGCGAGGATCCCGGTCGGACCGCATTCGATGGACCCCTTCTTCGTCGCTGTCTGACGACGAAGAGAGGTCCTCGTGGTGCGTCGTAACGAGCTGCCCTTCTGCATTGGATAAAATTTCGCCGGTCGGTTGTGTTGCCGAAGTGCGGCTTCACCATAATTGTGCAGCCGACTTTTTGGTCGCCTCCGCAGCCATGGCTTCGGCGATGGCGTCAGCAAGGCTGATGTCGCCTTTTGCCATCAGCTTGCTCTGCATGCCTGGCGCATCTAATCCCAGAATTACTCGGTCTCTTAGTGCTTCTTCTAAATTGGTGAACCCGCAGAGGCCTCCTAAATTTCAGATGTCTGCTACGAAATCGGCCACGCTCTCTCCTTTTCGCTGGTTCCTTTGATAAAACTTGTGGCGTCTCACGAGTGTAGGCAGGGTTGGCGCGTAATGATCTCTCAGGATGGGTTCGAGGTCGTCCCAGCTCATGGCTTTCACTTCTTGAGGTTTGGCGAGTGCTTTTGCCATTTTAAAAACAGCCGGGCCGCAATGCGTCAGGAACAGCGTCCGCTTTTTTGCTGGTGTGGCGTCCTTCAAATTATTCGTCTCAAGAAACATTTGGAAGCGATCCATGTAGGATTCCCAATTCTCTTGGTTTGGATCGAATGGAGCGGGAGGTACGATGCTACTGGACATGGTTCCGTTGTTGGCGTCGTCTTCCACGTGTTCGGTCTTGCTTCCTGACTTCTTAGGTTCAGATGTCTCCAAATCCCATCCTCGTCACCAGTGTTAAGTACTTGGACATGGGTCGGAGTAAATGGAGACAGCCTCTGAATAGTGACTTTCAGCTCTTTATTAGCATAATGACTTCTCAAAAACCACAACAGTGAACTCTGCCTTATATAGGCAACCTTTGTGAGAATTGTCCAATAGCGAGCTATGAACTCAAGTACTTTAAACCAATAATAATCCTCTGTTAAGGGCCAATCGGATCTGGCCGCCTAACAGCCAATCAGAAGTGCAGGGCCAGAACCCTGCACATAACCTCAAGCTCATATTTTAATAACTATGGTACACACATAACAGAGAGAAAGAGAGAAAGAAAAAGAGGGAGAATGGAGAAAGTGAATGAGATATATGGATGGATAGATAAATACATGGAAGGAGGGAGGGAGAGAGAAAAAAAGGAGAGGAAGTTAGGACGCAAACCCTGGCTTCAGAAGACTCTTTGAAGCAACACAACAATCTAGGGCTGGCATGCAACGAATCTCGGAGGTCATCTAGTCCAACCCCCTGCTCCAGCAGAAGATCCTTAGAGAATCAAAGAATAGCAGGGTTAGAAAGCTCTCTCTCTGGGTGTGTGAGTGAGTATGTGTGCATGTGTGTTTGTGGGTTTCTGTTTATGGTTGTCAAAACTCCAGAAACAGGACAAGTAGCTCTGGGGAGATCAGTCATAAATTAGAACACTTGCTATGTAAGCAGCCATTAAGCGAGGACCAATTGTATTTGTTTTGCCAGTCACCTGGCCCTCTGGCCAAGCCCATTCAGTCACATGGCCACCAAGCCATGCCCATCTGGTCACGTGACCACCAAGCCACGCCCACAAATTCAAGCCATGCCCACAGAACGAGTGGTAAAAAAAATTTGAATCCTACCAGTGAGTTCACAGCCTGCTATCAGGACTCAGCTATCATCTCCTATCAGGTCTCAGGTATTCACTTTGTGACGCCTCGCCTAATAAAATATCTGGGAAATACGAAACGTGCAGTTATTAGATCAGTAGGAAGGAATTTCTCTGAATGGGGCCAAATTCTGTTCTGCTGTATTGCAAAATGATGTACTTATTAATTTAGGACATTTATATTGCCACATATTCGCACATGACTCAGCATTAGGCAGACTCTAACTGCCCATTGACTGTCATTTATTTTTATTTTTCTCTGTTATTATTATTATTATTATTATTAATTGTAATGCTGGTCTCTGACTGTACTAAAAGTGCACTGGATGAAGGAGGAAGCTGTGTTGGAGACATTTGCCATCTTGAGTTATGTGTAAATAAATACATGTTTAAGAAAACAATCTCAAAATCGTACTTGACTGCAACCTGAAACTGAGTCTTGAGAGAAGAAGACAAGGAGGAGATTATGAGAGCAGCTTCTCCAACTTATAAAATCTCTCAGTTGGACAAGGGAGGATTCAAGACTCTTCCAAGGACTGAAAGAGGTGTTGGGAGTAGTTAAAACCCTCCCCTCTCCTAGGAAAATAAAATATTTTAGGACACAATACATTTCCCCTAAAAAGAAAAGTAGAAACTCAGAGAGGCTGAAACTCCACCCCCTTCCCACCTTTGCTAATGGACTATTACTCTGGCCTAGGCCACTCTATTTTACATAACAAAGATCTACTCCAGGTAAAGCTATATAGGAATTGCTCAAAGCCCTTTCATTACATCACCATCATCCAGAAAGGCTCAACCAAGCCTGGGACTCAGGACAGCCTACAGAGTTGCCCCTGCATGGCCCCATGGGAGCCTGACAATCGATCAGAATACAAGCTCCAATTCAAATCCCAACAAAGGGCATCAAACAGTTGCACTCTCAGCATCTCAGCCCTTCTTTCCTCAACCAAGGCATGTGCTCCTGTCCACCATTAAACCATCTTCCAAGCAGTCACCATGTTTCCAGCGTCTTTCTTCCCACCTTGGAACTGAACCCAGAAGGAGATTTCTTCCAACAGAGGCTAGACAGAAACTTCAGATCTGCTCCCTGTTATTCTGGAGCGTCAGACAGGAGCAATTAGATAGTGCAAATCTCTTGACCTTTTGCAGCACCACAAGGTTGAGATGTTCCCCTCCTTCTCCTTTGGGTTCCTTCTCCAAAGGATCTCAGATTAATGGATTCATATTGGGACCCCCCCATACCTTCCACGGCTGCAGCCTCAGAGCCCCCAACCTCTTTTCTCCCTCCTTCCTTCCCCTTCTCGATCTGAAGGAATAAGCGGCATTCATGGCCTGGGCCAGAGTCTGAATGATACTGCAGCGATGACGGTCATTTATGATCCGTTTCCTGTTCCTTTTCTCCTGGGTCTCCAGTGGGGCTTTCTGGGTGCATCTTCTGCGGCCTTTGACAGAAAAGTCGTGCTTGGAAACTGTTGTATCCGCAATCAAGACTCGTAGTCGGTGACTTTCAATTCAAGCTCTTTATTAACACTGGTGGAACCGAACCGCCAAAGACAAAAAGCTTGCGGCCTTTATATCTTTGGCTTCGGCAGCCGCGGCCAATGGCAGCGATTCAAGTCTCCCGCTCTCGGCTTGAACCAATCGCGGGAGACTCCAATCGGGCCAATCAGGCGCGGCTCGCCTGGCCAATCAGAAATCCCCGCGCCTTAGCCAATCAAGGCACGGGGATTTCGAGTAGTCCATTTGCATACATGACACCCCTCCCCTCTTGGTTTGGTCTTCTCACGTGGTGTAGTCACGCAGGTAGGCGGGGCTCCGTCGAGTCCTAGATGACCTGCGCAATTCATTTCCTTGTTGTATCTCGGTAGGGGCGGTCATCTTTTTGGCTGCTCCTGCCTCTGAGCGAACCGGCTGGATGATCGGGCCGGTTCCTTCGCCGCGGCTCCCGCCTGGGCCTACCGGGTCGGTTGAGTCGCGGATTCCGCCGCTCCCGCTTGGCTTCTCCGGGTCGGTAGAGCTGGCCAGACGGTTCTTCTCTGGCTGTGACTCGTGAAGGCTGCGTTCTGGTGAGTTTTTAATTTTTATTTGTTCTTGTGGTTGTTTAACCGGGTGTTCCCTCCCCCCTTGGTTCGTGTCTTGGGGGTTGAGGTTAGTCAATGTTCGTGATCGGAGCTGGTCGATATGTCGTTTCCAGGCTCGCCCGTCGGTGGTTTGGAGCCGGTACGACTTTGGACCAGTGATCTGAGTTATGACGGCTGGGATCCATAGGGGGTCCCCCGTCATGTTTTTGGCGTATACTAGGTCGCCTGGTTCAAATGTCCGATACCTGGAGCTGGAGTCTGGGGGCTGTTCCGGATTGTAGGTTGGGTGTAGGCGGTCGAGTGGGGATCGCAGCTTCCTGCCCATCAGGAGCTCAGCAGGGCTCTTGTTGGTGGTTGTATTTGGCGTGATGTGCTGTATGAAGAGCAGCCTGTTGATCTTGTCGTTGATCTCCCCGTGGTCCATTTTCCGGAGGGTCTTTTTTGTAAACTGGACCATCCGCTCCGCCCTACCGTTCGCCGCCGGATGCGCCGGTGCCGTTAACGCGTGGCGGATGCCTTTTTCTGCCAGGAATCGTTCAAAATCGATGGATGTAAACTGTGGTCCGTTGTCCGAGACAACGACGTCTGGGAGGCCGTGGGTGGCAAACAGCTTACACAGTTCTTTAATGACGGCCTCCGTGGTGGTGGATTTCATGTCGGCCACCTCTAGCCAGTTTGAGTATGCGTCAACTGTGATTAAAAAGGTGTGGCCATTTGTGGGGCCGGCAAAGTCTAAATGTATTCTGGACCAGGGTCCCCGAGGTGTCTCCCAGTCCCGGATAGGTGCCGTGGGTGGGCTGGATCTGGTCTCCTGGCACCGGTGGCATTTGGCGACCCATGTTTCAATTTGTCTGTCCATGCCAGGCCACCAAGCGTAACTCCTGGCCAGGGCTTTGGTCCTGACGATGCCAGGATGACCCTCGTGCAACATCTCTAGGACCCTGTTCTGTAATTTAGTCGGAATTACCACTCTGTCTCCCCAAAGGATACATCCTCTCAGTAGTGAAAGTTCCGTCTGGCGCTGGCGGAAAGGTTTAAAAGTCTCGTTATCGTCTTTTTCCGGCCAGCCTTTTTGCAGCCAATGTAAGATTGGCGCTAAGTGTTTGTCCTTAACCGTTTCCCTCGCTATGTCCGATGCGGTAATGGGTAAACACTCGATGGACAGGGTATTTGTTGTTGGTGCAGGGTCAGGGTCAGAGTCAGGTAAGGGGGAACGGCTTAAAGCGTCCGCGTGCGATATCTTCTTACCTGGCTTGTGTAGCAGTTCATAGTTGTATGCTGCCAGGAATTCAGACCATCTTGTCATCCGGGGTGACAAGATGTTTGGTGTGGGACGGTTTCCCGCGAGAATGCCCAGCAACGGTTTATGGTCAGTCACTATTTTGAATGGGCGGCCATAAAGGTACTCGTGGAAACGCTTAACGGCGGCCACTATAGCCAAAGCTTCTTTGTCCAGCTGGCTATAGTTCCGCTCTGGTTTAGTCAGAGTTCTCGAGAAAAATGCGATAGGTGCTTCTCTCTGGTCTGGGAGGGTATGGCTGAGGACAGCGCCGACGCCGAAGGGTGATGCGTCGCAAGTGACAGCTACAGGTAGGGTTTCGCAGAATTGCATTAGGACGGCATCAGAGGTGAGGAGGTCTTTGGTCTTTTGAAAAGCTGTTTGTTCCCGTCTCCCCCAAGTCCAGGCTGCCTTCTTGTCCAGGAGTCTATGTAAAGGTTCCGCTGCCGTAGCCTTTTGAGGTAGGAAGACATTATAGAAGTTTAGTAAACCTAAGAACGCTTGCAGCTCTAATTTGGACTTTGGGGTGGGGGCTTCTTTGATGGCCTTTACTTTTTTCGTTGTGGGGTGGATGCCCTGTTGGTCTAGGAGGTAGCCCAGAAACTCTACTTGTTTTGTACAAAGTTGGCATTTTTCGCGTTTGACTTTAAGTCCTGTTTCTTTAAATTTCGTTAAGACTTGTCTTAAACGGTTTTCTAGTTCAGCTTCATTTGGCGCCGCCACTAATACGTCATCGAAGTAGGGCACCACCCCCTTGATGCCTTGCAGCAAGCGTTCCATCAGGCTCTGGAAGATGCCTGGTGCCACGCTGACCCCAAATTGAAGTCTGTTACATTTAAAAGCCCCCCGGTGGGTCACTATTGTTTGGGCCTCTGCCGTTTCCTCGTCCACAGGTAGTTGTTGATAGGCTTGTGCGAGGTCGAGCTTAGCAAAAACTTTGCCCCCTCCCAGTGAGTGCAGTAAATGTTGCACTACCGGGACTGGGTAGGCGCTTTGCTGCAACGCGCCATTTAGAGTGGCCTTATAGTCCCCGCAGATTCTCACGGACCCGTCTGGTTTTATTGGGGTCACTATAGGGGTTTCCCATCTGGCGTGATCTGTCGGTTGTAACACCCCTTGTCTGACGAGCTTGTCTAGCTGCTCGTCGATTTTGGGTTTTAATGCAAAGGGTACCCTTCTAGGCTTAAGCCGCTTCGGGGGAACCCTTGGGTCTAAATCAAATGAAATAAGGGGCCCCTGGTACTTGCCCAATTCTCCATTGAAGACCTCCTGGAATTCTTCGGTTAGCCGCTGTTCCCAAGCTTCAATGGATACGTGGTTGACACCTGTCAGCGCGATGTTAAGCGGAGCAAACCATTGTAACCCCAGCAGGCTAGGGCGGTCGCGGTCGACTATTGTGAGTGGAAGTTGTTCTGTATGGCCTTTGTAGGTTATGTTAAAGTTCTTGGTGCCCACTACCGGAACGCGATTACCTTGATAGTCTTTTATGATGATTTTTTGGGTAGGTACGTTTCTTCTTTGTAGTGTAGGCACTAGTTGCTTGATTTCGCGCCAAGCAATCATAGAAAGGTAGGAACCGGAGTCCACTTCCATCTTACATGGTCGACCCTCTATGTGAACTTCTACGTGAACCTTTCTAGCTCCGTCGGAAATGGCGTGGCCAATGGTCACCGTCTGGTGGGTTTCCTCTTTGCGCCGGCTGTCACTGCTTCTTTGCGATCGTTGTCTCTGGTCCCATCGACCCGTTGGCTGGCGCTCTCTGGCTCTGGGCGGGGAGTTTTCTCTCTTCCTGTCAAGTCGTTCTCGTTTGGGCGGGCTGCGGGGTTTTTTCTGGCGGCAAACTCGAGCGATGTGGCCTCGTCGGTCACAATGCCTGCAGATAGCGTCGAAGAATCGGCATTCTGACCTGGGGTGGTCGCCGCCGCAACCGGCGCAGTTGGTCCTCGACCTGCGACCTCTTTGGCTTCGCTGTTCGCCTCGTCCCATTTGTACACGGTGTATGTCCTCCTCGTCATCTGACGCGCTGGAGGTTGATTGGTATTCACCGTAGTGTGCGGTCGCTTCGCTTCTGGTGTCGGCCGGCCTCGCGGGGTTGTTGTTCCCGCCCTTCGCGTCAGATCTTCGCATGGTGTCTGCTGACGTGCGGGTGGCTTCTGCTGCTGCGGCCGCAGTGAGGGCATCGGCTAGGCTGATGTCGCCTTTTGCCATGAGACGGCTCTGGAGTGTCGGATCCCATAGCCCGAGCACGAAGCGGTCTCTGATGAGACTATTAAGCCCTTCAAACTCACAGAGTCCTCCCAGGCGCCGTAATTCAGCGACAAAGTCGCTTAATTTCTCGTTCGGTTTCTGGTTTCTGCGGTAGAACTCGTTTCGCCGTATCAGGATGGGGACCTCGGGGGCGTAATGGCGTCTCAGTATGGGCTTGAGGACGTCCCAGTCTATGGCGGTTGCGTCTGCTGGTTTGGCCAATGCCTTGGCCATCTGGAAGACTTCTGGTCCGCAGTGTGTGAGAAAGACGGCGCGTTTTAGCGGGCCCGGGGCGTCCTTCATGCCGGCGCATTCCAGATACATCCGGAATCGATCCGAGTACGATTCCCAGTCCTCGGCGGCGGGGTTGAAGGGAGCGGGCGGTGCTATTTTCGCCATCTTCGCTGTCGCTGGTTCTTAAACGGATACGGGGTTCGGTTCAAAGGCGATATCCCACCTTCGTCGCCAGTGTCGTATCCGCAATCAAGACTCGTAGTCGGTGACTTTCAATTCAAGCTCTTTATTAACACTGGTGGAACCGAACCGCCAAAGACAAAAAGCTTGCGGCCTTTATATCTTTGGCTTCGGCGGCCGCGGCCAATGGCAGCGATTCAAGTCTCCCGCTCTCGGCTTGAACCAATCGCGGGAGACTCCAATCGGGCCAATCAGGCGCGGCTCGCCTGGCCAATCAGAAATCCCCGCGCCTTAGCCAATCAAGGCACGGGGATTTCGAGTAGTCCATTTGCATACATGACAGAAACAGAACAGCGAAAATAATGATCTTGAAACTGATCTTCCACAAAGAAATGGGGTTCAAAGGCAGTATCTGTTGGCCTTTTTTTTGACCGATAACCAAAATTCAAAATACTATGGATGTATTTGAGAAGTCTGTCTTTCTTTATTGTATATGGTACAAAATTTGTTTGGATCCACACTTTCCCTTCAATGGGTCCTGGAAAATACATAAGTGCTTCATGGAAAGGAAAAATTCTGTTCCAGATGGAAAAAGTTTCTATGAAGTGGACAAAGACATTGATTTGTTTCCACTTAGAGAGAGCATCCCTGAGGGGTGCTGTTTGTCCAGTTGTTGTGAATCGTTGTGATATAACCACACAAATTCCATTCCTGACAAGCATCGGAGGGAAAGTCCTCATGAAATTATCTCCATTTTCTGTGTCTGAAGCAAAGAGGCCAATCAGGGTCCATCTGAAATGGAGGAGCAGCTGCACAATTGCTGGGTAGTGGAATCCTTCTTTGGGGACCATATGGTGAAAAAAAGGGAATCTCCTTTTATCACTCAGAGCCTCTGAAGGAATTCTAACAGTGACCTGAAAAAGTAATGAAGAATGCTGTGTTATAATGTGGTCCAGATCAACTCCAAAATATTACTTATTGACAAACCCAATTTTGTTTTGATGAATATATAAGAATAGTTCCTTAGTCGCGGTTTAAAATATTTAAGACAGAATATTAACAAGATTGTATATAAAAATGGAATGCAAAATCATATTAAACAAAAAAAATAAAAAATAAAAAATGCAATGTAAATTTCTGTGTTGTCCATACAATTCCAAATATTAGATTCAAATTAGCAGATGTTAGATAAAATGCCTGGATCTAAGATATAGGGCTGTATTATATGCTATTTTTGAGTACTAAAACCTCTTTCTCAGCTTCTATATCCCAAATTCTTTGTTAAGGAATTTTTCAGCTTCTTGTCTAGATGTACAAGAGCACAACTGCTAACAGAATAGTTATGAGTACATGAAATGGATACATATAAGAAAAATAAAAAGAAATAGTAGGACAGTGATGGTAGGCACATTGGTGCGCTTATGCACGCCCCCTACAGACCTCTTAGGAAAGGGGTGAGGTCAATCGTAGACAGTTGTACAATCCAATAAGTCTTTAATTGAAATTGTCTGTTTTGGGACTATATGTCTGTTTCCTCACTTTAATTTTAACCCAATAATTATATACCCTGAATTTATACAAAGCACAAATTGTGTAAATTAACAATTATCTATGAGGGCAGGAGCTGAACTCCTTTTATCCATCCCAAAGATACTCTTCTTGGTCTGAATATTTTTTATACATAGACAGGACTATTGCCAACTTGATTCTAATTGGATAAGGCAGATATTATTGATATGTGAAAATGAACATGCTAATGGTGGACCTCAAAACCTGGATAGTTTTTCAATAGTAGTAGTTTTTCAATATTCAGTAGAATATCCTCTAGTAGACTAAAACATCGTTGATATGTTCTCTAATATTCTGAAAAGCTGCTCTTGAATTCTATGAAGATATTGGATCTGTTGTTCATCCCCACTACCCCACTCACCTTACCAGATAGAGAAAAACACACAAACCTGTGGGACTTTGTAGGTGCCTACAAATATTGATATCTGGATGGAGATGTCTCTGGAAGTTTCACCAATCAGAGCCAGGAGGTTTTCCTTCCTCCCACAGCCATAGTTGGGGACATTAGATTCTCCAGTGGAGAGCATGTCCAGCAAGGCATCTGAATTGCGGAAGGTGCTTCCATAGTTGTCATGGATATTGTAACCAAGTGTGAGATTGTGCAGGAGCTGGGAATTCTTGCTGACCATTTGAATAGCAAAAATTGATATTAGGATATTTGTTAGATCAGAACTCTTCCTATTGTAAAAACAATATTCATGTTATTATATTCAATAGCAACAACAAATGTTTTTAAAATATATAATCCTTCACAAACCTACTAAGCCTTAGGCCAACATTGATCCAAATCGAATGATCAATTATGCAAATGAGAGAGGCAACTACAATTGTTTCAGTCACTACTTCAACAAAGGTCATTATTCAAGTGATGAACTCGGGAATGAACTGAGAAAGGAAAATCATCTGGATTTCATGCAGGTTTTTTAAAAACTCCATCTTTGGATTTTACTCTCTTCCACAAAGTAAGGCAAAAAAGGGAAGCCATGGAAATCAAAATCATTCAGGAAATTAGACAGGTCCTGAGGTACAAAAATAAGTGACATAAGAAAAAAAGAAGGAGAGTGTTAGAATTGCACATGGAGGGAGTGCAACTCCATTACCCTGCATGACTTACCAAGAATAAGGTATAGGAGGGCTGTTGAAGGGCAACATTATAGGCAACACATATATTTCACTTGTGACCACACCAATGAGATGGTCTCCAGGCCTGTAAAAGCTCCATGGATTGTACCCATCCTGGTGCTCCAAACTCAATGGGCATTTCCTTCTCAGCTTCCCACAGACTGATGGGGACACCAGCAGCAGCAGAAGCAGAAGCAGGAGGTCCATAATTCATGGCATTAATCAATCCAATTCCTGTTTCTAACACAAATAACAGGAACCGTTGGAAAAATTCAAAGACTCTGAGAAATGCCAGTGGCTTTCCTGATCTAAACAAAGAATCACTCAGTTTCATCTGCAAAGGAGAGAAAGGTGCAATCAAGAGCAGAGCCTGTACCTGTCCCAAAATTTGGTCCCAGAGAGCTTCACCCAAGGAATTTATCCTTTTCTGATACAAGATCCTTTTCATGTGGCTTCAATCTGATGTCTACATCGAAGTCTAAAACTGGAGATCCAGCATCACAGGTCTCAAAGGCCCAGATGGTCCTAATTGCAGTGAGAAGCAATTTCTCCTCTTGGGATCCTGAACTTTTTCTGGGCTCCATCTGCAGAGGAGAGGCTGGAATAAACCATGTTAGTAAAAATTACAGATATACCCCTGGGGTCACTGTTTTGTTGTGGTTGTGGTCCTTCCTCCCAGTCAGGGCAAGTCCAGAACGTGATGCTGGGGAAGAGAGTTCAACACCCAGGAAATTGACTTCTGCTGTCCTTCAACATGGCCTCTTGTCTCCAGAGATTGCTGGCGAAGGTCACCCAGAGCAATGGGGTTTGGTGCCTGTACGATATTAGCATACTCCGAAACCCTCGCAACCGATTGGTCCGGACAGGCGGAGACCTGATTGGTCGAAGGCTCGGCTGTGATTGGAGCACTAGGAATCTACTGCAAAAGTGCTGCCATTGGCCGCCAAGCCACGAGCCAGCCCTATATGAAGGGCTGCCGTGGCTCGCATTGTCAAACTATTCTCATCCCAAATAAAGAGCTGAAATCACTGGAATGGTCTCGCGTCTCTGTCGAACCGATCCACCTCAGATCTAACACTAGTGACGAAGGTGGGATCTTGAGACAAGGAGACCATCCAGCACGTGGTGAGGCGGCACACAGCAGCAAGCAGAATGGCTGGAATCAACTCATCACCGGCTCCCTTCAACCCTGCCACTGAGGACTGGGAATCCTATACTGATAGGTTCCAGATGTTGCTTGTGAGTAGCAATCTTAAAGTTGCCAACGGCCACAAGAAACGAGCCGTGTTTCTCACACACTGCGGGCCTGCAGTGTTTAAAATGGCCAAAGCCCTGGCCAAACCAGAGGATGTCAAGATGATGGAGTGGGGTGATCTCGAGCCCCTTCTGCGGAACCACTACGCCCCCGTCATGCCCATCCTCATCCAGAGGCATGAGTTCTACAGGTGGGATCAACGCGAGGGTGAGGGGTTTGGTGACTTCATAGCGGCACTACAGGACCTGTGCAGTCTGTGCGAGTTCGCTAACCTGGATGAGGCACTGTAAGACCGTGTTGTCCTAGGAATCCGAGACCCCTTCCTCCAGAGCCACATCATTCCTTTCTGGCTTTCTGGGTGCATCATTCCTAGCAGCATACAATTACCAGCTGATACACCAACCCGGTAAGGACATCGCCCATGCAGACGCCCTGAGCCGGTCAACCGGACCGGACCGGGAAGACGACCTGGCACCAACAACAGAGGAACTCCAAATAGAGACAATATCCAACTCACTTGTAACCGCGCCAGACATTGCCAGAGAAAAAAATAAAGACAAACGGCTGTCACGAGTCTTGAGCTGGGTGGGAAAAGGGTGGCCAGAAGGGGACATAGATGAACTATTCAGACCCTTCTGGAACAGACAAACTGAACTCTTTACCGAAAAGGGCTGCATACTTTGGGGGACAGAGTGGTAATTCTGGAAAAATTACAGGAAAAGGTATTGGGAATGTTGCATGAGGGGCACCCGGGGATGGTTAAGATGAAAAGCCTGGCCAGAAGCTACGCATGGTGGCCAGGAATGGATAAACAGATCAAAACCTGGGTTGCCAAATGTAAACAATGCCAAGAATCCAGATCCAATCCTCCCACCGCCCCAACCCAAGAATGGGAAAAACCAAGAGGTCCATGGTCTAGGATTCATATAGATTTTGCGGGGCGAATCAAGGGACATATGTACCTTATCACAGTAGATGCTTACTCCAACTGGTTGGAGGTAAGCACCATGAAGTCAACCACAACGGAGGCGGTGATAAGGAAACCGAGTAAACTTTTCGCTATGCACGGCCTGCCAGACGTAATAGTGTCGGACAACGGGCCACAGTTCACCGCACTAGCATTTGAACAATTTCTGGCAGGCCAAGGGATACGCCATGCATTAACCACACCGGGAAACCCGGCGGCGAACAGGCGGGTGGAACGCATGGTCCAATAGACCAAGAAAGGCATCCAGAAAATAGAAACAGCCAATGTACAGGACAAAATCAATAAAATGCTCCTCATTCAACACATTACACCTTGCGCAACCACAAATAAAAGCCCGGCAGAACTAATGATGGGCAGGAAACTACGTTCAACACTAGACAGAATGCACCCAACATATAACCCAGACAAACCCCCAGGCTCCTTCAGCAAACACAGAAAATTTAGCGTAGGGGACCTAGTATATGCCAAAAATCTCACAGGAGAACCACTCTGGGTGCCAGCAACAATCACCCAGATAACTGGGCCCCTATCATACCGACTGGAAACAAGCGACGGAAAAAACTGGAAATGGCAGATAAACCAACTTAGGTCAAGAATAGCCGTCACCATAAGCCAGACACCTGAACAAGAAACTAGAGGGGGGGGGAATCAGCAAGCGATAGAGAAAGAACCGAAGAGAACCAACTAACGCAAGCAGAACACCCCCCACCTAGAATAGACAAACCAATAAACCAATGCTACTCACCTTTAGACGCAGGACCAATGGAACACGAAACCCCGGAATTTTCACCTGGAAGGAGCAGCCAAACCAGCTCACCCAGCCAGGAAGAACCTGGCAGGAGCAGAAGCGGCAGCTCAACCAGTCCAGGTAGACTGGGAGGGAGCCACCAAGAAAGGCCCAGCTCAATGTTCCAGGTGGTTTGGTGCCTGTACGATATTAGCATACTCCGAAATCCTCGCAACTTGGTCCGGACAGGTGGAGACCTGATTGGTTGAAGGCTCAGCCGTGATTGGAGCACTAGGAATCTACCGCGATTGGCTGTGCTGCCATTGGCCGCTGAGCCACGAGCCAGCCCTATATCAAGGGCTGCTGCAGCTTGCATTGTCAGACTATTCTCATCCCAAATAAAGACCTGAAATCACTAGAATGGTCTCGCGTCTCTGTCGAACCGATCCACCTCAGATCTAACAGTGCCACTTCTAAGTTAATGTCATTTAACTGTAGTGTTGCCTGTCTTCTAATGACAATCAACACCCTTGATCTCTGCCCAAGGTTAAGAGTAGACCCTGTTTGGAATTCTGTTTTATGTCATAATCCCATATATTGATCTTAATTGCAGTCGGTTTTAAAATTGCTTGTGCCTGAAGTGAAATTTCATTTCCCATCTTTTCTAGCAATATTAATTCTGAGATAAAAGCTCATTAAGAAGCAGGAAAGTGACAACTTGTGGACTAGATCGTTGGGTAAATAGGGAGAAAAATATAGAATGGATGGAATTTTTTATTTTTAAATTCTTGTTATTCCTGTGTTATCGTACCATGTTCCTATAATACACCAAGATTCTTTTTATTTTGATTTTTCTTAGTTTTTTAAATAAAGAATGGACTGTAAGTTCTGCAGGTGCGATCTATCCATCTCTTTCTTTCTTTCTTTCTTTCTTTCTTTCTTTCTTTCTTTCTTTCTTTCTTTCTTTCTTTCTTTCTTTCTTTCTTTCTTTCTTTCTTTCTTTTTATCCACCCATGACTATCTCTATCATCTATATATATCTACCCATCAATATCTGTCTGTCTGTCTGTCTATCTATCGACCATGTTTCTCACAAAATAAGGCTGGGACTTATTTTTTTTTGACCCCCGAAAAAACACCCAGGCCGTCTTTTTGGGGGTAATTTAATTTCCTCCCCCACCTATAGTGGCCCATATGCACATACCTCTCCACGAGGCCATTTTTATAGACCAACGAAAGCTCCCCAAAAACAGAGTCCCCAGCCGCTTCAGGGCGAGTCATGGCTGCCCATGTCCTCTTGCCATTGGGCAATTACTTTCGGGTGATGGAAGCTCCCAAAGGGCAGTCACCAGCCACTTCGATCAGCCGGGAGAAGCAGCCTCGGGGCTTCCATCACCTGAAAGATACTCCCTAATGGCGAGGGGACATGGGCACCCACGCCACACCCTGAAGGGGCTGGGGACTTTGCCTTCGGGGAGCTTTCGTCGGACAATAGAAGTTACCTTACAGAATCCCCCTTCCTGTTCTTCTTCTACTCATTGTCTCTCATTCTCTTGACTATATAATTTTTTTCATTGTTGTTTGCTTTCTACTTCCCATCATTTTCTGGTCCTTTCTCCTAATTCCCCTTTTTTCCTTTATAATTTCTCTCCATTTCTTATTCCAATTATTTATTTTATCCCCAGCCCTCTCTTGATTTCTCCTCTGTAATTTCCTCTTCTGCTGTTTCCTTTTCCTTTGTTTAATTTTCCAAACAATTCCCCCTTTAATTATCACATCAAACCTCACATTTTTAATTCTTTTTTTCTTAATGTTGTTCCACTTGTTCTTTAGGGCTGGTTTCCTCTTTATTTCACTCCTCCCCCTCTGTTTCTCTTTGTTCTTCTTTAATCTGCATTACCATTTCTAATTTTTGTGGTATAATGCTGTACATTTCCAAGCTTTCTTTAATCTTTTCCTTCCTATTTTGTTGTTCCAATTTTATTTCCACACACATTTCTCACATTTTGTACACTACTTCTTCTTTTATTTTCCTTTCTTTAATATTTATGTCCAACCCAATTGTCTAGTAGTTTATTGCAACCAGCGTCTTTTATATTAAATTTCAAAAGTCAGTGTCCATAAATCTTTGTTTCAAGGTTCCTTCTGTTGATTTCTTTTCCAACTTTTTCCCAAAGTCACCAAATAATCCCAGGGCAATTTCTTCATGTATCTTTTTTCCCTTGCAATATTCTAGTGTTTCACTTTTCAGGGTTTTTGTTTTATTATAATGGAATTCCTTTTATTTCCTTTCAAATTCCAATTTTAAAAAGACCAAGCACTTTTCAAAGAGTCACTGAAATGTTCCCTTTGCCATTAAGTGGCGGGCTCAGTTCTGTTTCCACGTTCCACCCTTTCTTTTCCCCTTTTCCCTTTTTAAACTTTCATAAATTTCATTAATTCCAGTTATTAGCTATTCTTTCTTTTTAACACGTTCAACTTCAGTGTTTAATTATGCCTATTTAGTGCCAAAATCCAAATAGTTCCCCTGCCTCTTTTTCCGATGTAGAGGCCAGGCAAGTCCTGGGAAGAGGGAAGCCCAAGTCCCATGTTCCACTGCCACCTTTTTTCATACATGGGGCACTCAGGGGAAAGCAAAGCCCAGATCCATAGAGAGGGCTAGGAAAGAGGAAGGGATTTGAGGGAGGCCCCCATTTCTGGGAAGAGACTAACCTGGTTTATGAGTCCCTGGTTGAATGCTGGGGGATGCAGCCCCGGGGTTTCTCCAGCCTCACGTGGGCTCCGTGTCTTTCCAGGAGAGGCTCCTGTCAGGAAGAAGCCAAGCAGGGCTGGGTCTTCAGAGGGGGATCTGGGGTTACCTGGGAGGGAGAGTGGGAGAGGGAGGGAGGGAGACACAGAGAAAGAAAGAAAATAGATTGAGCAACCTGTGAGTTAGCCAAGTCTTGGTGCAGGGCTTTAACTCCTCACCTCAGGGGAAAAGGTAGACCAGCATTTTCCAAACTTGGAACTTGAAGGTGAAGGGACTTTATGTTGTGAATTAATAAAATACTCAAATAAAGTTTATCTAAGCTTTAGAAATTAGCAGGGTTCTAGCCCTGCACTTCTGATTGGCTGATAATAACGATATCGGATTGGTCCATTCAGGGGAATATGATTGGCTGTTAACGACCCATTCTCATTGGTTAAGGGGGTTAACACTCTACATTTCCTATTGGTTACCAGAACAACAGCTTGCCTATAAAAGGGCTGCTTTTGCTCTAGGAGTTTGCTCTGTTCAGAATGTATAATAAAGAGTTGAAGTTCACTGTTCACCGTCTCGTCTCCATTGCATGCGCCCATGCAACTTAACACTGGCGACGAGGGTGGGATGTGGTGATGTCAGAGCTGACTGAACACTACAGTGCACTAAACAGAGCACATGGCTGAAGGTGCATCAACGGCGGAAACCATGTCCAGCAGCACCATACCACCCGCTCCATTCGACTCGGCACAAGAAGACTGGGACTCATACATGGACCGGTTCCAGATGTTTCTGGAGACCAACAACTTGAAGGATGCCACTACTGGGGAAAAGAGAGCGGTATTCCTGACTCACTGCAGACCTGCCATTTTCAAGATGGCCAAGGCACTGGCGAAACGGGCTGAGGTGAAATCCATGGACTGGGACATCCTCGAGCCCCTCCTGTGGGCCCACTATGCACCTACCGTACCAACACTTGTAAGAAGACATGAATTTTACCAGAGAGACCAGCGGAAAGGAGAAAGCGTTGCAGATTTCATCGTAGACCTCCGGAACCTGGGAGGCCTCTGCGGATTCTTTAAAATAGAAGATCCTGCAAGGTACATAAGATGGTACTATGTATTAGAAATAGAAAACTAGAATGTTATAAGAATTAATAAAAGATTAAAATATTGAAATGTTTAGTAATGATAGATTTTAAAATTTAATAAAATTGTAGCACTTGTTTTTTGAAATAGACAATTGGAAGGTTATATGATTTAATATTTAGATTTATTATCTAATTATATTAATTATTATTAATTTATTATTTTTCTCTTTGAAGGTTAGTAGGTAGAATGTACTAAGCAGAATCAGATTGGGTATCAGGCGTTATTTTAAATATTAATTTAGGGGGAGGATAGAAAGGCATCATACTCTGATCAGTGATTTCAGGAGAAATTCTTTTATTTTTCTTACTATAGGGAATGAGATAAATGGATAATTTGGAAAGAATGGACAAAAAATACAAATGATTTAAATTAAAATGAATTAAATAAAATAGAAATAAGAAGAATGAAAAGCGGGGAGAAGTTATATAGAAGATATAGAATGGTAAATAAGATAGGTAATGGTATATAAGATGAGCACAAATTTAATTGAAGTCCATACAAAGAGAGGTAATCTGGGGCCAAACTACTTTCTTAAAAGAAGTTTTATATTTTTGTGTTTTGTGTATCTATGTTTTGTTTGAGAATTAATAAAACCTTGGAGGAATGTTGGATGAGAATAATGGTAATCAAGTCAGAGAGGAATGAAGATGATGACTATAAACTGGATAAATATAGAAAATAATAATAGTAACAATGAAATTGAATATGAAAAGAGAAATAATGAGAAATTTGTTAAGAGATATCTACATGTTTATATTGAAATGGTGTAAAACAGAATTATGTTGCATAAAATAATATTCTACTTGACTTGTAAAATTAATAATAGAAAGAGGTTTTATGTACTTAATGGTTAATGATGGTTTGTTTGTCTTTAAAATCAATAAAATTTGTTTCAAACAAAAAAGATGTAGCACATTGAAGGAGGATAATTATTTTAAACTCAAACAGCAGATTGTGACAGATTTGAGAAAATGGGAAAACTTACAATTATCATTGATTGAGAGAATATTTACAATTAAGATGAATGTATTGTCTAGAATTTTATACTTATTCCAAACAATTCTAATTCGAGTAGGGAAAGAGTTTTTCGAAGACTTAAATAAAATTGTGTTGAAATACATCTGGCAGGGTAAGGAAGTGAGAATAAAACTTAAACTGTTACAAGATGCAAGAACAAGAGGAGGGTTTGCCTTGCCCAACTGGGAATTATATCATCAAGCATCAAGTTTGATGCGGTTAAAGAAATGGATAATGTTAAGGAATAGTAGATTATTGACTTTAGAAGGCTATGACTTGCTGCTGGGATGGCATGCTTTCCTCTGGTATAAGGGAACTAAAAGACAGGGGGTATTTTAGAAGACATTACATTCAAGAGGCATTGTTTTTAAACTGGGAGAAGATAAAAAGACAATATTATTTAAAGATTCCATTATGGATATCTACCACTGAAGCTTTTTCTTATCGAATAATATATATAAAAAAGAACAAACAGTTAGATATGGTGAAATACTGAATGAAAAGGATGAACTGAAATCTATGCAAGCGTTGGAAGAACAAGGTGTAAAAATGAATTGGTTTTCATATTTGCAAATACAATCTAGATTTTATAAATATTTTAAAACAGAAGGTGTCTATGATAAGTTGACTGATTTAGATAAAATTCTGATGGGCACTGATGAAAAAATAATTAAAATTTTTATGGACATTTATTAGAATTGGAGGAAGAACAAGTTAAAGAAATGATGATTGCTTGGGGGGAAAATTTTGGATATGGGATTGATTTTGAGAAAATTGTGGTCAAAATTATAAAATGACAATGTCAACTGCATAGAAAGAAAATTTGTATAAGATGTTTCACAGGTGACATCTACCCCCGACGAGAATTGCGAGAATGTTTACGAACAAATCAGATAAATGTTGGAAATGTCATCAGATACCTGGTTCATATTACCATATGTGGTGGACATGTTCAGACGCAAATATTGGACTAAAATCCACACATGGTTGGAAAAAATGATAAAATGATATAGACTTGAAACCAGAGATCTTTTTATTGGGAGTCATACCAGACATATACAATAAAGAATTGAAATATTTGATTGTAAATGTCTTAACAGCAGCTAGAATTGTATTTGTGAAGAAGTGGAAAAATGAAAAAAAAATCGATGCAGGAGGAAGTTACTAAGAAAATTATGGACTGTGCTGAAATGAGTAAATTGACATTTGAAATTAGAGAACAAGATAAAGCTAAACAATTGTATATGATATGGGATTTGTTTTATCAATGGTTGGACAAAAAGACATGGTAATGTAATAGACTAGGAAATTTTGTAATAGAAGTTTAATAGATCGATATAAAATATAATACAGATATATATAACCATTGGATGAAAGTACAATATAAATTTTACAATAAAATTTGGAATATCTCATATAAAATGATGGAATAAATAGTTTAGTCATGGATGATTAATAATTGATAAATAGATAAACATGTTAGTTTGACAATGTGAGAATTTATATAAACCGTGAGCAATGACTATGAAAGGATAGCCCAAAAGATTTGTAACCAACAGACACACCGTATGTATGTAAAATGGAAGATGGTTTTATGTTTTTATGTTTTGTTTGTATATGTTTGTCTTAAAAAATAAAAAAATTACAAAAAAAAAGATCTCCAGGGTCGCTCTGGGTTTCCTCAACTGGAAACACGGGGCCCCCAATTCAGTGGGGCTTCCCAGGCCTGGGTCTCATAGGGGACACGGAGGGATACCCGGGTTCCATCCATTGAGTCAGCCTCCAAGGCCTGATAAAAAAATAAAATCAGTTGGTCCCGGTGTTGTAGTGTTGAGGAAATTAAGGGAGGCATCTTATTTCCCTTTCTGTGGCCTTGTATAATTTTACTTCTTTATATCCTGCTTTTATTATTTTTACGAATAATTTAGGAGATTAAAATTGGGTTTCCCGGGTCTGTCCCGGATTAAGCTCAGCAGAATGCAGGAAGATGGGGGTTAAAATGTTGAGATCAGATGAGACTTCTTACCTCCCTTTCTGTAGCCTTGTATAATCTTATTTACTGATAAATCACCTTTAATTATTTTTTAAACAAATAATCTAGGAAATTAAATTTGCTCTCCTGGATCTGTCCTGAGTTAGCTCGGTGGATTGCAGAAAGATGGGTATTGTAGTCTTAAGGAGGTGAGCAGAGGCTTCTTCCTTCCCTTTCTGTGGCCTGGTATAATCTTATTTCTTCATTTCCTGCCTTTATTATTCTTACAAATAATCTAGGAAGTCAAAAGAAACAGGATCAACTGGTTGCTTAGCAAGTGTTCTAATTTATGACTGGCTTCCCCAGAGCTACTTGACCTGTTTTTGGAGTTTTGACAGCCATGCACACACATATACACACACATACACACACACTCCCTTCCAACCCTGCTGGAGCAGGTCATTGGACTAGAATTGGCAAAGCATCTCTGATTAGATTCTAGTAGTGAATCAAAGTACTGGTCTTCTGCAGTGTCTGGGTGACTTTTGTGCCCACCTACCTGAGCACCAAAGGGAAACACATGGTGGCTGTGCAGGTCTTCTCCATCCTGGCTGTTAGGGATACACCCTAGCAGAATTTGCACGGCAGTCAGGCAGGCAGGCAAATATGTGAGATAAACATTTTTGTAGCTTACACTCAGTAAAAACAGATACACTGTGCTAGTTAAAATAGTTTATTCCAGTTTGAGTTTTAGCATAGTAAAACATTCCATATATCATTGACTAATTCAGTCCGTCTGGGGATTATTCATTAGCAAAGACAAGTGTCGAAAAAGAGGTCAGTAAACTTACAAATATCAGTCCAGTAATATATCTCCTTGCAGTAGAGATATGAAGAAAATCAAACCTCCTTTCTTCCTTCAGCAGCAGCAGGAGGAGGGAACACACAGTTATCAAACAATTAATCCATCATAGTCAGCAAGCAATTTTTTTTTGAAAAGAATTTTATTGATTTTCTACAAACAAACAAAACTTTAAAACATCAACTCTCTTATGTACATACAGTGTGTCGGTTGGTTCATCAGTTTTGTGCATTCATTTTGTAGTCTCAATTACAGTTATGTTACATAACAACTCATATTGTCAATCCAAACTTATATATCCTAATATTGCTATTAAAAAATCATTTGACTATACTTTTAATCATTCATGCTTTTTGAGATAACAATACTTTAAATAGATTATTCAATAACAAATCATATAATCATACCCAATCTATCCTAAAAACACTTTATAAATATAATGTCAAATAACAAAGGTGAAAGAAAAAATAAAGATATTCCTTGCTGTCTAACATTCTAAATATTCTATTATCGTATTTTGTCATCTAGCCATTAATAAAAAAAGACCCCAAATTTCATAAAATTGTTTATCCTCTTGCTCTCTAATTTCAAATGTCAATCTACTCATCTCAGCACATTCCAATATTTTCTTAAAAATTTCTTCCTCTGATGGTATTTTCTCACTCTTCCAATTTTTAGCAAATACAATCCTAGCCGCTGTTAATACATTTACAATCAAATATTTCAAGTCTTTACTGCATGTATCTGGTAAAATTCCCAATAGAAAGAACTCTGGTTTCAAATCTATATGTTTCTTTGTCATTTTTTCCAACCACATGCAAATTTTAGTCCAATATTTTTTAGCGTCCTTACAGGTCCACCACATATGGTAGTATCAGCCAGGTATCTGATGACATTTCCAGCATTTTTCAGATTTGTTCTTAAACATTCTTGCTATTATTGTCGGGGGAAAGTGCCACCTATAAAACATCGCATACAATTTTTCTTTATATGCTGTTGATATTGTCATTTTATAATTTTAAGACCACAATTTTTGCCATTTCTTTAAATCATTCCCATATCCAAAATTCTTCCCCAAACAATCATAGTTTCTTTAACTTGTTCTTCCTCTAATTTCATTCCCAGTAAATAACCATATAATTTTTTAATTACCTTCTCATCTGTACCCATCAAAATCTTATCTAAATCAGTCTGTTTATCATAGAATTCCTCCGTTTTAGAATCTTCATCATACCTTGAATGTATTTGCATATATGAAAACCAATTCATCTTTATACCTTGTTCCTCTAAGTTTTGAATCGATTTAAGTTCACCCTTTTCATCCCAGAGTTCCCCATATCTAACTGTTTGTTCCTTCTTATAAATTATAGGATAGGAAAATGCTTCAATAGTCAATAACCAAACTGGAATTTTCAAATAACATTGTCTTTTTATCTTCTCCCAGTTTAACCACAAAGACTCCCGTATATAATGTCTTCTAAAATAACCCTGTGTTTTAGTTCCCTTATACCATAGAAAAGCATGCCAGCCCAACAGCAAATCATGACTTTCTAGCGTCAACAATCCAGCCTTTCTTAATGTTATCCATTCCTTGACTCACATCAAACTTGCAGCTTGATAATACAATTCCCAATTAGGCCAAAACCTCCTCTAATTCTAGCATCTTGGAAAAGCTTTAACTTTATTCTCGCTTTCTTACCTTGCCATATAAACTTCAACATAATTTTATTTAAATCTTCAAAATAGTCTTTCCAAGCCTAATTGGTATTGTTTGAAACAGAAATAGAATTCTGGGTAAAATATTCATCTTAATTGTTGAAATTCTCCTTATTAATGACAATTGCAATTTTTCCCATTTCTTCAAGTGTGTAGCTTTCTGTTTTAATATAATTATTCTCTTTTAATGTGCTACATCTTGCTGTCAAATATATCCCCAGATACTTAACCTTATTCGTAACTTGGATTTTCAACAGGTCTGCCAGTTCTTCTCTCTGTCTCAGTAACATGTTCTTTGCCAAAATCTTTGTTTTATCTTTATTTATTTTCAAACCAGCCACCTCACCATATGTCTCTATCTTTTCCAATAACCTTGGAGCTGTTTCTAGCGGGTCTTCCAAAATAAAAGCTAAGTCATCAGCAAAAGCTTGTAGTTTGAATTCTTCCTTTTTAATTTTCATTCCTTTTATGCTTTTATCATCCTTAATATTTCTATTCAACACTTCCAAAGTCAACACAAATAGCAAAGGAGATAGGGGACATCCTTGTCTTGTGCCTTTTCTTATATTAATAAAGTCTGTAAGTTCTCCCTCCATCATTACCTTTGCTGTCTGTTTATTGTATATGGCTTCTATTGCTTGAATAAATTTTCTGGCAAAACCCATCTGTTCCAATACTAATAACATAAATCTCCAGTTCACGTTATCAAAGGCCTTCTGAGCATCTAGGAATATCAAAGCCATTTGCTTTTCAGGATGAGCCTCATAGTATTCCAAAGTATCCAAGATTACTCTCATGTTTTCTCCGATTTGTCTTTTTGGCAGAAATCAATTTTGATCTGGGCGGATAAAATTATTTAAATATTTTTTAAGTCTTTCTGCTAAAATTGAAGCAAAATTTTTATAGCCTGCATTCAATAAAGAAATAGGTCTATAGTTCTTAATTTGCAGTGGGTCAGCCTCTTCTTTTGGAATAAGTGTAATATAAGCCTCTGAGCATGTTTTGGGTATCATCTTCTTTGACATAACTTCATTCATAACTTCTAACAATGGGATGCTCAATGATTCTTGAAATGTTTTATAGAATTCTGCCGGGAGCCCATCTGGACCTGATGTTTTCCCATTATTTTGTTTCTCAAGTGCTTCATTTAATTCCATCATTGCTATATTGCTTTCTAGCATTTCTTCAGTCTCTTTAGGTATCTTCGGTAAGTTAGCATTCTGTAGATACTGTTTGACTTTTTCCTCATCAATATTCTCTTGTTTATATAATTGTGTTAGGGATAACATTGTTTTAGGGATAATTGTGTTAGGGATAACTGGTTTAAGGAAAATAATAAATATGTAATCTTAGTTTGTATGTTAAAGTGTATGCAACTTTAACTGTGGGATAGGAATTAAGGGAGTGGTTGTGAAAGCACTTTAAAAAGAAGCAAGACTGCAGCTTGCTCTCTCTCTGGCTTTGATGATCCCTGATTACTGCAAGGACTCAAGACTGCATTGCTCGAACGGGAGAGAAACAAAGGACTGATTTGTAAGTGAACTGACATAGGATATTCTGCACGGACTTTGCTAACTGAATATCTCTGAATGGACTGACTAAATGATACATGACTATTGGACTGTTATTTTGACTATGCTATGAACTCATAATGGAATATACTATATTTTTGATAGCACAAGCGTATCTGTTATTTTTACTGTATGTTAATAAACATACAAGCTTAGCTCACTCATTTATCTGTGTGCCTATCTGACTAACGCTGCACATTCTGTTTAGCTTGTCTCCCTAACCCTGGTTGGGGAAACCAGGCTTAACACTGGTTATGGGCCCAGAGGCTGCAAAGTCAGTTTAACTAGGATAAAACAGATTTATGTAAAAGTGAGAGTTTGTTTTGTTATACATTACAGTAAACAGACAGCTATGTTTTATTAATTATAGTTTTATATCCATATAAGAAAACATGGCACAAGTCAATCTACAAAGTTTGTCCCTTATATCCAAGTTTGATGGAACAAACTATGTATCATGGTCTATGAAATGTAGTCTGCTTCTACGAAGAGAAGGTTTGTGGAACATAATTCAAAATCCACCAAACGTAGAAGAATGGGATCCAGAGGATGATGAAGATAGACTAAAAATAGAAGAATTTATGCATAAAAATCAACATGCTATTTGCATAATTGGGTTAACCTTAACTGACCAACAGCTTGTTTATATCCACGGAGAGAAACGGCTGTTGGGTGTTGGCAGAAGCTGAAGAGGATTTATGTTCGAGATAATGTTGGTGCTCACATAAATCTAACACGGAAGCTTTTCAGTACGCATCTCCAGACGAATGGTGATATGCTGAGTCATTTGAAAACTATGCAAAGCATTTTTCAAGAACTGCATGAGAAAGAGCTTATTTTCTCTGAACTACACGAAGTCTACATAATTCTATCTTCACTTGATGAAAGTTATGACAACTACGTAACTTCCCTTGAAATATTGCCAAAGGAAAACCTAACTTTAACTGATATAACTGGCAGATTGATTGAAGAAGCCAGAAGAAGGCTTGAAAGAGACGATTTAAGGAGGCAGCAACCTCAAAAAGAAGATAATAAATCTCCTACTGCATATGCAATTAAAAAGTGTTTTAATTGTGGAGGAAGAGGACATTTGGCAAGATTTTGTAAAAAAGCAAAGTACCAGAACGCTGGCCAGAATACTAAAAGTCATCAAAAGATAAATAAAAATTTAGAGTTAGCCATGTATAGTAACGGAGCTGTAAAAAATAATTTATGGGTGGTTGACAGTGGAGCGTCCCACTGTATAACAAATGATAACAGAAATTTTATTAAAATGTCCAAGAGTACACAGCAGATATCGTTAGCCAATGGCTGGAAACTGAAAGCTAAAGGTCAAGGTATAGCATATTGTTGTTTTATAAAAGAGAATGTAAAAATGTTATATGTACCACAACTTAAGTTTAATTTAATTTCAGTAAGAATTTTGGTTAAACTAGGATATGTAGTTACATTTAGGGGAGATAACTGCATAATTGAAAAAGAAGATAAGAAAATTACTGCATCTTTAAGAGGTGAATTATATGTGTTAAATCATAATGGTTTAAAGGTGGCTAACACAGTTTATGAAAATAAGAAACCTCATGATGAATGTATTCGCTTGTTACACCGAAGGCTAGGGCATTTAAATTTTAAAATGCTTAAGAAAACTGTTGAATTATCTAAGGGAATAAGTTTGAAACCTTGTAATAAGTATTTGCAATGTAATGCCTGTAATCAAAGCAAAGCCAGGGTCACACCGGCTAATAGAGTTGATGGATTTACTACTAAAGAACCTTTAGAAGTAGTATTTGCAGATTTAATAGGTCCGAAAAAACCAAGTGTAGGAGGAGCTCGTTACATACTAAGTATAATGGACCACTATTCTAGATATGGGTTTTGCTATTTAATGAAAAGCAAAACTGAAACGTATCAAAATCTCTTTAATTGGATAAAATTTGCTGAAAGGAAAACTAAAAAGAAATTAGTAACTCTTATAACAGATAATGGTATGGAATTTACAAATAATAAATTCCAGAACAGACGAAGAATGTTAGGTATTCAACATAAAATGTCTGTACCATATAGGCCACAACATAATGCCTTTATAGAGAGAAGAGGCCAAACATTACAATCAATGACACGAACTATGATGTCTGATTCAGGATTACCTGACAATTTATGGGGAGAAGCAATAATGTGTGGTCATCATATATTAAGCAATGTTGTTAATTCAACAACAGGTGAATTACCATTCACACTGTGGCATGGTACAAAACCTGATTTAAGTTACATGCACACATTTGGAGCACCAGCATGGGTGCATATCCCTACACAACTTAGACACAAAGGACAGCATAGAGCTAAAAGATTATATTTTGTAGGATATACATCTAATCATAGATCTTATAGATTCTGGGAACCAGGTACATCTAGAGTTTACACCAGTGCTAGTGCTAAATTCCTAGAACATGTAGGATGGAATAGATTAGAGCAAGATTTAAATAATGAAGTAATTATTGAACCCTACAAAAGGCAGAAAGATCAGACTAGTTATAAGAAGAGTCCAATTAAAGAAGAAGTCCATGAAGAGCAAATAGGACCAGAACAAGAGGAAACAGTTGATCAGGAAGAGTTAGATAATCAAGAACAGTTAATAAATGAAAGTCCACCTCTAAGTCCTGTAATACCTAGACGTACTACACGTGTAACTAGACCACCTGATAGATATCAAGCAAGTATAGTTTGCCAAGTAACTAAAGTTCCAACTAGTGTAGATGAACTTAAGATGTATCCTGCTAAGGATCAGGAGAATTGGCAAAAAGCAATGGAAAAAGAACTAAATTCATTAAAGGTAATGAAAGTTTATGAAGATGCTAAATTACCTCCAGGAGAAAAATCCACTGGGTGCAAATGGATATTTAAAGTAAAAACTGGAAATGATGGGACTGTTACCCATAAAGCTAGGTTGGTAGCTCAAGGATTTAATCAAACTGCATCTGATTACGATGAAGTTTTTGCACCAAGTCTTAAAGCAACATCTTTGAGAGCAGCTTTAGTGTGGGCAGCTAAGAAAAACTATGTCATTAACCATTTAGATGTAGAAACTGCCTATCTGCATGCACCATTGCAGCACACTATATATTTAAGAAAACCAGTAGGTATAAAAAACAATAAAGTAAATAGTAATGATTGTTGGAAACTCAAAAAGAGTCTTTACGGGTTGAAACAATCTGGGTTTGAGTGGAACCAATATATTGTGAAAGAATTAAACAATATAGGTTTTAAATCTGGTTTAGCAGATCCATGTGTGTTTAAAAGAGAAAATAATGGAACGGTGTCATTATTGTTATTATTTACAGATGATATTGCTTTGATAACTAAGACTAATAATGAAGCTAATGAGATTATATCATTATTAGCCAAAAAGATAAAATTAAAGCATTTAGGTGAAATTAAAAAGTATCTAGGATTGACAATTAACAAAACAAAAAATGGTTTTAAGATATCTCAAGAAGATAACATTTGCCAATTAATTAAAACATATAAAATGGAACTTTGTAAACCGGCAAAGACTCCAATGAATCAGGAAGTTTGCCAAACTGATGATCAAAGTCCCAAATTTGATAAGTCAATGTATCAATTTTTGATTGGCAGCTTATCATATATAAGCAATTGGTCTAGGCCAGATATAGCTTATAGTGTAAATCAGCTGGCACGTTTTAATTCAGATCCACATCAATGTCATTGGCAATCATTAAAGAGAATTTTAAGATATCTTAAAGGAACAATGAACCATGCATTGTATATAGAACCAAAGGGTGATTTGATTCTTAGTGCCTATGCAGATGCAAATTTTGCAACTGATATAAACACTAGAAAATCAACATCTGGGATGGCTATATTATTTGGTAAAACACTAATAGGGTGGAGGTCAATCAGACAACAGCATATTAGCTTGTCCACGATGGAAGCAGAATTTTCATGTCTGTCATTATTATGCACTGACTTGATTTTGTACAAACAGTTATTATTAGACATGGGTGTAACTGTAAAAGATTCCATTATTGTGTTCGAGGATAACCAAGCAGCTATAAAGTTAGCTACTAGTATTGCTGTAAAAACTAGATCAAAGCATACTGATTTAAGATACTTAAATGTTAGAGAATCTGTAAAGAATGGGCTAATTAAATTGGAATACTGCATGACGGAAGAAAACATTGCAGACCAATTTACAAAAGCTCAGGGAGTAACTAAGTTTAAAGAAAGTTTTAACTACTATGATTTAAAGATGTAAATAGTTATATTTATTATTATTTCCTAAAAGGGGAGAATGTTAGGGATAACATTGTTTACCCTAACTGGTTTAGGTAAAATAATAACTAAGTAATCATAGTTTGTATGTTAAAGTGTCTGCAACTTTAACTGTGGGATAGTAATTAAGGGAGTGGTTGTGAAAGCACTTTAAAAGAAGCAAGACGGCAGCTTGCTCTCTCTCTGGCTTTGATGATCCCTGATTACTGCAAGGACTCAAGACTGCATTGCTCGAACGGAAGAGAAAACAAAGGACTGACTTGTAAGTGAACTGACATAGGATATTCTACACGGACTTTGCTAACTGAATATCCCTGAATGGATTGACTAAATGATACATGACTATTGGACTGTTATTTTGACTATGCTATGAACTCATAATGGAATAAACTATATTTTTGATAGCACAAGCGTATCTGTTATTTTTACTGTATGTTAATAAGCATACAAGCTTAGCTCACTCATTTATTTGTGTGCCTATCTGACTAACGCTGCACATTCTGTTTAGCTTGTCTCCCTAAGCCTGGTTGGGGAAACCAGGCTTAACATGCCGGGTCGAATGGAGCGGGTGGTATGACACCGCCGGACATGGTTCCGTCGTTGGTATGTTTCAGCCACGTGCTCTGTTATCGTTCTTCGTTGTTCAGTCAGCTCTGACGTCTCCACATCCCACCATCGTCGCCAGTGTTATGTTCTGTGCATGGGCGCTAAGAAGGAGACGAGCCGGTGAACAGTGAACTTCAAAACTCTTTATTAACATGGTGTAACAGCTCTGCTCTATGACCGCAACGGCCCCCTTTATATAGGCAAGCTCTTGAGTATTTAACCAATGAAAACACAGGGAGCGCTAGCTCCGTTAACCAATGGGAGAGGCTCGTTAATAGCCAATCAGATTCTCCTGAATGGACCAATCCGATGTTGCTATTATCGGCCAATCAGAAGTGCAGGGCCATAACCCTGCACTTTACTTCAAGCTCTTAATAATCTTTATTCAAGCACTTTTATTAATTCACAACACTGTGGAAATGGCTAGGACGTTTTTTCGGGGGTGACTTAATTCCCCCACCTTGCATCCTTGGGTGGGTGGGCGGGCGGGCAGCGGCAGCTTGGATATTCAGGAGACCTTCGGGTTCGGGCCACCGTTGCTTTCCCTTCTCCCTTGCTGCTGCGGCATTAGAGCAACGCCGCGGTGTTTGGCGCAGCCACGTGCAGCCAGTCAGGGCTCCTCCCTGCCACCGGAGCCCTGAGGAGACACTTAGCTTCAGGTGCTCCTGTCTTCCCTTTGCTTTCAAAGATAAAGCGAATTATTTTACAAAGCCTCCCCTGCCCGAGAGGGCAGCCCAACACCACGTGGGGAGGCTAATTTCCTGAGGCCTCTTCCATTCCTCCCCGACCTCCCTACACTGCGCGCCTCTGATGTGCCGGTCCCTTCAGCCCAGCGAGCTCTTCCACCTCAAAGAAAGGCCAGCAGCGGGTCTGAGCCGCTCTAAGCGGAAACAGCCAACACCCTTAGCCCGATGCGGGGAGAACAAGCGAGGTTAGCGCCCGCCAGTCCGTCCTTCCTGCCTTTGGAGGCACCTGCACCGAGCGCCTCCGTGGCTCGGTTTCCCCTACTGGCATGTGTGCATGTGTGCTTGCCCCGAGACCGCTTCTACCAGCCAATCTAAGTGGCTGGTGACTGCCCTTGGGGAGCTTCCATTGCCCGAAAGACACTGCCTAATGGCGAGAGGACCTGGGCAGCCATGACTCGCCCCGAAGCGGCTGGGGAGTCTGCCTTTGGGGGAGCTTTTGTCAGATGATAGAAACAGCCTCGTGGAGAGGTACGTGCATATGGGCCCCTCTAGGTGGGGGAGTCACCCTCGAAAAGACGGACTAGCCATTTATTCGGGGGTCAAAAAAAAAAAAAGGCCTGGCCTTATTTTGTGAGAAACATGGTAGGTAGGTAGGTAGGTAAGTAGGTAGATAGATAGATAGATAGATAGATAGATAGATAGATAGATAGATAGATAGATAGAAAGAAAGAAAGAAAGAAAGAAAGAAAGAAAGAAAGAAAGAAAGAAAGAAAGAAAGAAAGAAAGAAAGAAAGAAAGAAAGAAAGATAGGGATGGATAGATAGCACCTGCAGAACTTACAGTCCATTCTTTATTTAAAAACACTAAGAAAAATCAAAATATAAAGAATCTTGGTGTATTATAGGAACATGATAAGAAAACACAGGAATGACAAGAAAATAAAAATAAAAAATTCCATCCATTCTATAATTTTCTCCCTATGTGCCCAATGATCTAGTCCACAAGTTGTCACTTTCCTGCTTCTTAATGAGCTTTAATCTCAAAATTAATATTGCTGGAAAAGATGGGAAATGAAATTTCATTTCAGGAACAAGCAATTTTAAAACCGGCTGCAATTAAGATCAATATATGGGATTATGACATGAAACAGAATTCCAAACAGGGCCTACTCTTAACCTTGGGCAGAGTTCAAGGGTACCAATTGTCATTAGAAGACAGGCAACACTACCGTTAAATGGCATTAACTTAGAAGTGGCACCAAACTCCATAGCTCTGGGTGAACTTCCCCAGCAATCTCTGGAGACAAGAGGCCATGTTGAAAGAAAGCAGAAGTCAATTCCCTGGGTGCTGAATTCTCTTCCCCAGCATCACTTTCTGGACTTGCCCTGACTGGGAGGAAGGACCACAACCACAACAAAACAGTGACCCCAGGGTTGTTTCTGTAATTTTTACTAATATGGTTTATTCCAGCCTCTCCTCTGCAGATGGAGCCCGGAAAAAGTTCAGGATCCCAAGAGGAGAAGTTGCTTCTCACTGTAATTATGACCATCTGGGCCTTTGAGACCTGTGATGCTATATCTCCAGTTTTAGACTTCGATGTAGACATCAGATTGAAGCCACATGAAAAGGATCTTCTATCAGAAAAGGGTAAATTCCTTGGTGAAGCTCTCTAGGACCAAGTTTTGGGACAGGTACAGGCTCTGCTCTTGATTGCACCTTTCTCTCCTTTGCAGATGAAACTGAGTGATTCTCTGTTTAGATCAGGAAAGCCATTGGCACTTCTCAGAGTCTTTGCATTTTTCCAACGGTTCCTGTTGTTTGTGTTAGAAACAGGAAGTGGATTGATTAATGCCATGAATGATGCACCTCCTGCTTCTGCTGCTGCTGGTGTCCCCATCAGTCTGTGGGAAGCTGAGAAGGAAATGCCCATTGAGTTTGGAGCACCAGGATGGCTACAATCCATGGAGCTTTTACAGGCCTGGAGACCATCTCATTGGTGTGGTCAAATCTGAAACATATGTGTCGCCTGTAATGTGGCCTTTCAACAGCCCTCCTTCCATACCTTCTCCTTCGTAAGTCATGCAGGGTGATGGAGTTGCACTCTCTCCATGTGCAGTTCTAACACTCTCCTTCTTTTCTTCTTATGTCACTTATTTTTGTACCTAAGGACCTGTCTAATTTCCTGAATGATTTTGATTTCCAAGGCTTCCCTTTTTTTTGCCTTACTTTGTGGAAGAGAGTAAAATGCAAAGATAGAGTTTTTAAAAAACCTGAATGAAATCCAGATGATTTTCCTTTCTCAGTTCATTCCTGAGTTCATCACTTGAATAATGGACTGAAACAATTGTACTTGCCTCTCTCATTTGCATAATTGATCATTCGATTTGGATCAATGTTGGCCTAAGGCTTAGTAGGTTTGTGAAGGATTATATATTTTAAAAACATTTGTTGTTGCTATTGAATATTATAACATGAATATTGTTTTTCAATAGGAAGAGTTCTGCTCTAACAAGTACCCTAAAATCAATTTTTGCTATTCAAATGGTCAGCAAGAATTCCCAGCTCCTGCACAACCTCACACTTGGCTACAACTTCCATGACAACTATTTGAGCACTTTACGTACTTCAGATGCCTTGCTGGACATGCTCTCCACTGGAGAATCCAATGTCCCCAACTATGGCTGTGGGAGGAAGGAGAACCTCCTGGCTCTGATTGATGCAGCTGCCAGGGGCATCTCCATCCAGATGTCATCGTTTGTAGGCACCTACAAAGTCCCACAGGTTTGTGTGTTTTTCTCTATCTGGTAAGGTGAGTGGGGTGGTGGGGATGAACAACAGATCCAATATCTTCATAGAATTCAAGAGCAGCTTTTCAGAATATTAGGGAACATATCAACGATGTTTTAGTCTATTATGTTCATCTTCAAATTGACCATTAAAGGCCTGAAGAGCCATAAGGTCCCTAGAGGATATTCTACTTAATATTCTGCTGTTGAAAAACTATCCAGGTTTTGAGGTCCTCCATTAGCATGTTCATTTTCACATATCAATAATATCTGCCTTATCCAATTGGAATTAAGTTGGCAATAGTCCTGTCTATGTATAAAAAGTATTCAGACCAAGAAGAGTATCTTTGGGATGGATAAAAGGAGTTCAGCTCCTGCTGTCATAGATAATTGTTAATTTACACAATTTCTGCTTTGTATAAATTCAGGGTATATAATTATTGGGTTAAAATTAAAGTGTTGAAAAAGACTTATATTCCCAAAACAGACAAAATTTCAATTAAACACTTATTGGATTGTACAACTGTCTACGATTGACCTCACCCCTTTCCTAAGAGGTCTGTAGGGAGCGTGCATAAGCGCACCAATGTGCCTACCGTCACTGTCCCACAATTTATTTTTATTTTTCTTATATGTATCCATTTCATGTACTCATAATTATTCTGTTAGCAGTTTTGCTCTTGTACATCTAGAGAAGAAGCCGGAAAATTCCTTCACAAAGAATTTGGGATATAGAAGCTGAGAAAGAGGTTTTAGTACTCAAAAATAGCATATAATACAGCCCTATATCTTAGATCCAGACATTTTATCTAACATCTGCAATTTGAATCTAATTGTTGGAATTGTATGGGTGACACAGAAATTTACATTGCATTTTTTATTGGTTTTTTTTTTTAATATGATTTTGCGTTCCATTTTTATAGACAAGCTTGTTAATATTCTGTCTTAAATATTTTAAACCATGATTAAGGAACAAACTATTCTTATATATTCATCAAAACAAAATTGGGTTTGTCAATAAGTAATATTTTGGAGTTGATCTGGACCACATTATAACACAGCATTCTTCATTACTTTTTCAGATCACTGCTCTAATTCCTTCAGAGGCTCTGAGTGATAAAAGGAGATTCTCTTTTTTCCACCAGATGCTCCCCAAAGAAGGATTCCACTACCCAGCAATTGTCCAGCTGCTCCTCCATTTCAGATGGACCCTGATTGGCCTCTTTGCTTCAGACACAGAGAATGGAGAGAATTTCATGAGGACTTTGCCTCCGATGCTTGTGAGGAATGGAATTTGTGTGGTTGTATCACAACGATTTTCAGAAACTGGACAAACAGCACCCCTCAGGGAGGCCCTCTCTAAGTGGAGACAAATCAACGTCTTTGTCCACTTCATAGAATTTATTCCCATCTGGAACAGAATTATTCCTTTCCATGAAGCACTTATGCATTTGCCAGGACCCATTGAAGGGAAAGTCTGGATCCTCACAAATTTTGCACCATATACAATAAAGAAGCACAGACTTCTCAAATACATCCATAGTATTTCGAGTTTTAGTTATCTGATAAAAAAAAGGCCAACAGATGCTGCCTTTGAACCCCATTTCTTTGTGGAAGATCCATTTCAAGATCATTATTTTCGCTGTTCCCTTTCCAAGCACGTCTTTTCTGTCAAAGGCCGCAGAAGATGCACCCAGAAAGCCCCACTGGAGACCCAGGAGAAAAGAAACAGGAAACGGATCATAAATGACCCTCATCGCTACAGTATCATTCAGACTCTGGCCCAGGCCATGAATGCCGCTTATTCCTCCAGGTCGAGGAGGGGAAGGAAGCAGGGAGAAAAGAGGTTGGGGGCTCCGAGGCTGCAACCGTGGAAGGTATGGGGGGGTCTTGATAGGGATCCATTAATCTGAGATCCTTTTGGAGAAGGAACCCAAAGGAGAAGGAGGGGAACATCTCAACCTTCTTGTGCTGCAAAAGGTCAAGAGATCTGCACCATCTAATTGCTCCTGTCTGACGCTCCGGAATAACAGGGAGCAGATCTGAAGTTTCTGTCTAGCCTCTATTGGAAGAAATCTCCTTCTGGGTTCAGTTCCAAGTGGGGAAGAAAGATGCTGGAAACATGGTGACTGCTTGGAAGATGGTTTAATGGTGGACAGGAGCACATGCCTTGGTTGAGGAAAGTAGGGCTGAGATGCTGAGAGTGCAACTGTTTTATGCCCTCTGTTGGGATTTGAATTGGAGCTTGTATTCTGATCGGTTGTCACACTCCCATGGGGCCATGCAGGGGCAACTCTGTAGGCCGTCCTGAGTCCCAGGCTTGGTTGAGCCTTTCTGGATGATGATGATGGCTTTGGGCAATTCCTATGTAGCTTTACCTGGAGTAGATCTTTGTTATGGAAAATAGAGTGGCCTAGACCAGACTAATGGTCCATTAGCAAAGGTTGGAGAGGGGCTGAGTTTCAGCCTCTCTGAGTTTCTACTTTTCTTTTTAGGGGAAATATATTCTCCCTTTTTAGTATATCCTAAAATATTTCATTTTCCTGGGAGAGGGGAGGGTTTTAACTACTCCCAACACCTCCTTCTGTCATTGGAAGACTGTTGAATCCTCCCTTGTCCAACTGAGAGATTTTGTAAGTTGGAGAAGCTGCTCTCATAATCTCCTCCTTGTCTTCTCTCAAGACTCAGTTTCAGGTTGCAGTCAAGTACGATTTTGAGATTGTTTTCTTAAACATGTATTTATTTACACATAATTCAAGATGGCAAATGTCTCCAACACAGCTTCCTTCTTCATCCAGTCCACTTTTAGTACAGTCAGAGACTAGCATTACAATAAATAATAATAATAATGGAGAAAAATAAAAATAAACGAAAGTCAATGGGCAGTTAGAGTCTGCCTAATGCTGAGTTATGTGTGAATATGTGGCAATATAAATGTCCTAAATAAATAAATACATCATTTTGCGTTACGGCAGAACAGAATTTGGCCCCATTCAGAGAAACTCCTTCCTACTGATCTGATAACTGCAGTTGCACATAAAAGAGTTCCGTATTTCCCAGATATTTTATTAGGAGAGGTGTCACAAAGTGAATCCCTGAGTCCTGATAGGAGATGCCTCATAGCAGACTGTGAACTCACTGGTGGGATTCAATTTTTTTTACTACTGGTTCTGTGGACATGGCTTGAATTTGTGGGCATGGCTTGGTGGTCATGTGACCATATTGGCATGGCTTTGTGGCCACGTGACTGAGTGGGCTTGGCCAGGGGGCCATGTGACTGGTAAAGCAAATACAATTGGTCCTCGCTTAATGGCTGGTTACATAGCAAGTGTTTTAATTTATGACTGATCTCCCCAGAGCTACTTGTCCTGTTTTTGGAGTTTTGACAATCATAAACACAAACACACAAACACAAACACACACGCACACACACACACAGAGAGAGCTTTCTAACCCTGCTATTCTTTGATTCTGTAAGGATCTCCTGCTGGAGCAGGGGGTTGGACTAGATGACCTCCGAGATTCATTGCATGCCAGCCCTAGAGTGTTGTGTTGCGTCAAAGAGTCTTCTGAAGCCAGGGTTTGTATGCTTCCTTCCTCTCCTTTTTTTCTCTCTCTCTCCCTCCCTCCTTCCATGTCTTTATCTATCCATCCATATATCTCATTCACTTTCTCCATTCTCCTTCTCTTTCTTTCTCTCTTTCTTTCCCTTTCTTTCTTGCTCTTTCTTTCTTTCTTCTCTTGCCCCCCCCCGCTCTCTCTCTCTCTCTGTCTCACACACACAAACACACAGACATAGAGAGTAGGGAAGAGAGAGGGGAAGATAGGGACCCAGCCTCTTCGCTATCCCCCACTGTCCCCCTTCCCTTCTCAGGCCAGGTGAGGGAGGGAAGGGTGAGGGGCAGGGCCAGCCACTTCAGGCAAGGTGAAGAGGCGTCGACCAAGCATGGGAGAGTAGAAGCCTGGGAATGGCGGCTCCCGGCTCAGCTGGCCTGAGGGGCTCCTGCAGGCATATCGCGACAAGGGGGGCGAGAAGACCCGGGACATCCGTGCACCCACCTGCTGGCTGGCCAGGCTGGGCTGGGCTGGAAGAGGCGCATCTGCTGGGAGAAGGAAGAAAACGTAATCTGGGAGGGTGGGCAGGCAGGCAGTGCGCATGTGCAACAGCCCTGGGACATCTGCCCGATCTGTGCCACAGCCACCACATGGTAGGGAAAGCAAGGAGAGCAACCGGGACAAGTGGGCGACCCGGTTCAGGGGTGTGGCCAGGGGTGACCACCGGTTCACCTGAGCCAGTGAGAACCAGTTGAATACCACCTCTGCATGAGCTGCAGTTCGAGTGGCCCCTTGTCCTCAGTGGCCCAGTCTCAGCTCAGGCGCTCTTTCTTTGTCTCGGCCCCCTGAAACGGCTCTGGGAACTCCGTTGCAGCTCTCGGAGGTTAATTCCCTTTGGACTTTTGGCAGGGTTATTTGATATAAATATCTCGTTGCTCTAAAGGCTGCTCAAATAAACATTCTTGGGAAGAGCAGCCCCATCTTTTTGGATTTCCAGATCTTTGAGACCTTGTTTGAGTTCACTAAGTGCACTAACTCATCTCCCATCTTTAAAAGCCCTTTTCTGCAGAAGCCACGGGGGCTGAGTACCAATGAGTAATTGTGTGTTCATTTTCCCCACAACAACAACCCTGTGAGTTGAGTTGGGCTGAGAGACTGGCCCCAAATCCCCCAGCCTGCTTCATGACCAAGACGGGACTTGAACTCACAGCCTCTTGGTTTCTACTTCGGGGGTTTCACCAATAGACCAAACTGGCTCCCTTACATACTTATCAAGCTTGGCACAATCCTTCATCCAGTGCATCATTAATGTTCTTATATGAGATACTATAATTTATCAAATCCTAAAACCCAGATAGTTTTCTATTGCTTTTTAGTCATACAGTTGTTTCTAGGAGGAAAACATAAATATTTTTCTGGAAAGTTGGTAATGTTTAAATAACATAAAAGTATATTTGCCTGAGAATTGTTATAAATCTTGTATAATAGCGATTTATCAACACTATTATATTAATGATAACATAGAAAAATTGATGATTTAATGACAAAATGTTGTATCTTCCCACTTTCATGACAAAGATTAAAAAAACTAAAGATTATTTGAGTACCATTTTTAAATTAGTTTTTATCTACTTAATTATCATACCATCCACCCCTCACTTAACTGGGTTTCTGATCACATCACAAAATTGTTTGTTACACTTTCCTGAGATCGAGTTATATCAGCACTATTTCCATAATGTATTTGGGAAATGAAATAATATGTGAGGATGACTTGCATAGAGCACATAAGTTATATCCCCCCCCCCCTTTACCACAAACCATTTAGAAAGGGCAGTGATAGGAGGGAATGACTTTTGGGGGGTGGAGGAGAGATTCTGCCTGGGGAAGAACCAGATAGGAGGAGGAGACCTACAGCTGCATAAAAAAAGGGTTGGTGGGAGATTTGTACTTTCTGGCTCCCCAAATCCTGTCAGTGCAGCATTACAGTGAAGTGGGCCTAGCTCAGGTTTCCTGTCTGGGCCTCCTGGGAGAAGATCACCCTGACAATTTTCTTCTTGACAAATCTATGTTTCTGATAACCAGCCTGTTGCTTTCAGGGAGTTCATAAATCTCCTTTTTTCTGTTCAACTATATTTTGTCAAAATCTATATTGTCAAAATATGATCAACAAATTTTTGTGAACTTTTTCCCTTCACTTGTAAGATAGTGGTAACACCCATTTTCCTAATGAAGCATGTGTGTAAATTAGACAACTACAGAAAAAAGATTAAATATTGAAAAAGCGTCTGAGATAAGAAACAAAGTTTTCTGCTTTTAAAATTGCTTTATGTTCCCATTCTAGTTCCATCCTTTCCTGGAGAAGAATGAGTTTGTCAATATTTCAAATGTTAAACTCTACATGGACCCCAATGGAGAGGTAGCAGCAGATCTGTTCATTTGGGGCTTCTTGGTTCTTCCTAGGGATGATCCCAGGAGAGAAACTCTGGCGTATTTTGTAAGACAGAGACTTTATATCGACAAAGATATCCTTTCACAACTAAAGTTGCTCAACAAGGTAGGAGAAACTTTGGAGTCCTTCCTCTGTTTTCCAAAGCCTGAGGTCCCATTTCAAGAGGGCTGATGCTATTCCTCAAAGGTGCTTGACCTTCACCGAGAATTGAATCTGGGTAGTAGAAACCGGATTTTTTCCCTTAGGCTGTTTGGGAGGCTTCCATAATGTTCCATTTTGTGGACCACGTACAATTAAGGGTCTCCATCAAACGGGTGAGAATCCCACAAGGGCTTGGGAATGTGTCCCTAGTAGCTTCTGGTTGTTTGCTCCTTGTGTCCAGAAGAGCAATGAAGGTGGAAATTTTGCTGACCAGGGCCTGAATCCAGGCTTGGACTGTATCGGATGGGATTGAATCGTGAGTGGACGGAGGTCCTTTTGGCCACATTGGGGGAAAGAAGCTTCCACTCGTCCTGCTTGGGGAAAAGTGTCCCCTGAAGGGGCAGCTCCAAAATCTGGGAGGCTCTTAAGGAGGCCAGACCTGGCCAGAGCTCTCCATGCCTCCCTTTCACGCCCCCTGGGATGGAGCAATGGGCCTTCTGCTCCTAGGAAGCAGCTCCAAGGCATTCAGTTCACGTGAAATTATTAAGATTGTTCTGATATCACACCTTAAAATTAAGGGTGTGAGAAGAGGGGAGAAATGTGTGTTAATAGGGTCATGGGAAGGAACCGGCTGGTTATCACTTAATGCTGAAATCTTTTCTCAGTTCCATCCAGGGGTGGGATTCAAATTTTTTAACAACCATGGGTGTGGCTTAATTTATGGGCGT
>JAUCBL010000600.1:15000-17500 GCA_033807585.1 Hydrophis major | reverse complement strand
GCCATCCATTTATATCTGTCTATCTATCTATCTGTCTGTCTCTCTCTCTCTCTCTCTCTCTCTCAATCTATCTATCTATCTATCTATTTATCCATCTATCTATCTATCTATCTATCTATCATCTATCTATCTATCTATCTATCTATCTATCTATCTATCTACCTACCTACCTACCTACCTACCTACCTACCTACCTGCCTATCCCTACATATCTATGTATCATCTGTCAATCATCTATCTATCTATCTATCTATCTATCTATCTATCTATCTATCTATCTATCTATCTATCATCTCTCTAGGCATCCATTTATATCGATCTGTCTATATGTCTATTTATCTGTCTTTCTTTCTATCTCTCTATCTCTCTATCGATCTATCTATCGATCTATCTATCGATCTATCTATCTCGGCTCCAGTCTCTTCTTTATTGGAGTCATGACACTATCTATCTATCTATCTATCTATCTATCTATCTATCTATCTATCTATCTATCTATCTATCTATCTATCTATCTATCTATCATCTATCTAGCCATCCATTTATATCTATCTATCTATCTATCTATCTATCTATCTATCTATCTATCTATCTATCTATCTATCTATCTATCTATCTATCTATCTATCTCGGCTCCAGTCTCTTCTTTATTGGAGTCATTACACTATCTATCTATCTATCTATCTATCTATCTATCTATCTATCTATCTATCGATCGATCTATCTATCTATCTATCTATCTATCTATCTATCCCTGCATATCAATGCATTATCTATCTATCTATCTATCTATCTGTTAAGCCTGGTTTCCCCAACCAGGGTTAGGGAGACAAGCTAAACAGAATGTGCAGCTTAGTCAGATAGGCACACAGATAAATGAGTGAGCTAAGCTTGTATGTTTATTAACATACAGTAGAAATGACAGATACGCTTGTGCTATCAAATATATAGTTTATTCCATTATGAGTTCATAGCATAGTCAAAATAACAGTCCAATAGGCATGTATAATTTAGTCAGTCCATTCAGGGATATTCAGTTAGCAAGTCCGTGTTAGAATATCCTATGTCAATTCACTTACAAGTCTGTCCTTTGTTTTCTCTCCCGTTCGAGCAATGCAGTCTTGTGTCCCTGCAGTAATCAGCAATCATCAAAGCCAGAGAGATAGCAAGCTGCAGCCTTACTTCTTTTTTTAAAGTGCTTTCACAACCACTCCCTTAATGACTATCCCACAGTTAAAGTTGCAGACACTTTAACTTACAAACTATGATTACATATAATTATTTACCTAAACCAGTTAGGGTAAAACAATGTTATCCCTAACACTATCTATCTATCTATCTATCTATCTATCTATCTATCTATCTATCTATCTATCTATCTATCTATCTATCTACCAACCTACCTACCTACCTATCTACCTACCTACCTATCTACCTATCTACCTATCTACCTATCTACCTATCTATCCCTGCATATCAATCTATCTATCTATCTATCTATCTATCTATCTATCTATCTATCTATCTATCGATCTATCGATCTATCGATCTATCATCTATCTAGCCATCCATTTATGTCTATCTATCTATCTATCTATCTATCTCTCTGTCTATCTATCTATCTATCTATCTATCTATCTATCTATCTATCTATCTATCTATCAATCATCTATCTACCTGTCTGTCTGTCGGTCTATCTATCTATCTATCTATCTATCTATCGATCTATCTATCATCTATCTAGGCATCCATTTATCTCTATCTATATATCTGTCTGTCTGTCTATCTATCTATCTATCTATCTATCTATCTATCTATCATCTATCTATCCCTGTTTGCCTGCCTATCTCTCTCTCTCTCTCTCTCTCTCTTTTTCTTTCTGTCATCTATCTAACTATCAATATTTCCATCTATCTATCTAAATATCCATCCATCTATCTATCCCTGCTGACCTTCGTATCTATGTATCTATGTATCTATCGATTGATCTATCTATCTATCTATCTATCTATCTATCTATCTATCTATCTATCTATCTATCTATCTATCTATCTATCTATCTATCTATTTATCCAATGCATCCGTCTATCTATCTATCTATCTATCTATCTACCTATCTATCTATCTATCTATCTATCTATCTATCTATCTATCTATCTATCTATCTATCTATCTATCTATCTATCTATCAATCTATCTATCTATCTATCTATCTATCTATCTATCTATCTATCTATCTATCTATCTATCTATCCATGCATCCATCAATCAGTCTATCTGTCTGTCTCTCTGTCTATCTATCTATCTGTCCATTCAATCCGTCCGTTTGACTCTCTGTCTCTCTGTCTGTCTATCTATCTATCTATCTATCTATCTATCTATCTATCTATCTATCTATCTATCTATCTATCTATCTATCTATCTATCTATCTATCTATCTATCCAATCCATCCGTCTGTCTGTCTGTCTGTCTATCTATCTATCTATCTATCTATCTATC